>LBNU01037298.1:141338-153188 GCA_014162995.1 Artemisia annua | reverse complement strand
AATCGTTTTCATGGTTAAAAGTTATTATGATACTATGATTTTTTTTAATATCACTACAACACTCATACTTATGTTTTGAATTTTTTTAATATCACCGTAAGTTTTTTAATATCGTAATGAAAAAAACAATGATATTAAGTTATTTACTAATATCAAAGTAACTTTTTCAATATCACGGTTCATTTTTACATGTAAAAAAGCTTAATATCACGTTGGTTTTATAATATCACCGTAACTATCATAAAACCCTTTCATAATATCCTTAATATCACGGTAGCACTCATACACACAAAACAAAAAGTGCTCAGAAAAATTTGGAAAAATATAAAAAGTAAAGAATACAACAATAGTAAGGATCAATCAAAAGGAAAAAAAATTAAAAAAATCATTTTAATGGTGAATTGGTACCGTGATAGTTGCACAGATCTTGACTTTTTTACAAAAAGTCAAGATCAGATCTGAAATGGGTGGCCAAGATTCATCCCTACGTCCGCACTAAAAATGAATATCCGCACGTGATCCAGTATTTTAACAGTTAAAGGCCAGATGATATTGTGTTATATGTTTGCCCTAGGGTTGCTTTATGACCCAAAATAAAAATTATATGTCTTCTTTAGATTATGTGTTCGCGGCAACTGAAAGTATTTATATAATGATTGTTTACTGTTACGATTATTTGGGGTTATGACTGCAAATTGGTTCAGTAGTCTGCAAGTATAATGTTGGTTAAGAAGTATATTTATGCGCCTAAGAATATTTTTCTTGTGTCATCAAGTGGATTGGGTTTTCATTACTGCATATGGGAAGGTTTATATTCACATATGGGCAGTGATGAGATTGTGTCAATATATGGGTTGTTTAAGTATTTAGTGATCTGGACTTGTGTTAATCATTTGTTTCAGAGGATATAATGATGTTTGAGTATGGTTTGTTTAAGTATATAGTTTGTTAACAGTGAAAGGGTTACACCGTGTCACATATATTATAACTGTTACTGAATCAGACTTGTATGATGGCCTTATTGTTTGGTAAATGTTTAATCTACACTTTTGTTTACTCTCTCATCAATATCTCTTATTTTAAATAGTTGCAGATATGACTAGAGGAAGGGGAGGAATCACAAAAAGATCAGTTCTCTCATATGCTTGTCCTAGAACAGTGGTCGAATCTCCAACTGGTCCAATTTTGAATGGAGCAACATCTAGAGTAAGGGGAGGGATCACTAAAAGAGTAGGTGTCTCGCCTGCTCCTAATGGAACAGTGGGTGAGATTCTTGATGATTCAAATTCTAATGGTGATATGACGAGAGGAAATGGTAGGAACAGAAGGAAAGGAGGTCTCTCATATGCTCCTCAAGGAACAACGGATGAGATTGTTAGTGATTCAACTTTCAATGGTAATGGCAATGAAACATCCGGTGAGAATGTTATTGTGACGAATTCAGGCCCTTGATCAAACAGTTGATTACACATTTTCATGTGATTACGCAGAATTTAATTATCATTTTCGTTATATTATAACAACTTTGAAAATTCAAGTCAATGCTCATGATTAATAACAAGGATTTTCAAAGAAAGAATTGATGATGGAGCCTTCACATGGAGAAAGGTGCAACAAGACACCAAAACTTCTATTTTGAAGAATTTAAGGAATACCATCTTATATTTAAAATATTTGATATGTACATATAACATATATGGTTATTAATGTTTTGGATTAATGTAGAAACATTATGTATGGGAGCCTGCAACGGAAACACAAGTGAGGACAGCATAGGAATCAAAAGCTTCTAAACGTTATACAACTTTCTTGAGAGACATTAGGCGTAAAATGATAAAACCAATATTTATAAGTGAAGACGCATAGGCAAGTTTTGTAGGCTATTGGGATACACCCGAGTACAAGGGGAAATGAGAAACAAATTCACATAATCGTCTGAAGGGTGATGGTCCATCGACTCATACTGGAGGGTCCGTATCATATCGTGAATATGCGAAGAAACTTGTAAGCTTAAGAAACTTAATTGTAGTTCTATGATACTAAAATATGTTATTGTTTGGTTAATTAAATCTATTTCAAAAGTTTTTGTTAGTTTCTGATTTTTTTCATTTTTTGTGTACAGGAAACGACACTAAAGCGTCCACCTAATCCATTTGTACTTTCTGTGTATACCCATACAAAAAATCATGACGAGCCTACCTTTATCGATAAGAAGGCAAAAACAATCAATGTAAGTTCTAATCTAAAAAGTGAATACCATTTTCATTTAGTATATAATCACTCATTTTCACATCTATATAATAACAGGATAATGTGTTGCGCTTAAGGGAAGCATGTGAGGCAAATCATGCAGAAGGCGAGTCATCTCAATTGGTGAATGAATCAGCAATTTATTATGAGGCGGTCGGAGACGTGAAGAAAAGAAATGTGTATGGTCTTGGCTCACAAGCATTTGCTTATTATCAAATCCGTCCGCTGGGACTTCTGCAACATATATGCCACATGAACCTTTAGAGAACAAGTATCTGGAAATGGAGAGAAAGTTGACTCGCCAGATCGGTAAGCAACAACAAATTCTTGAGTTCTTGTGTGGTCATCTTGATATTCCTGTCCCAAGTATTGAGAGTGATATTAAAGACAACAATGAAGCAGACATTGTGGGGGGAACTCAAAACCTAAACACTAGCAACTCCGAGGAGCATGAAGTCTAGTAAGATGATTATCGCAGCCTTAGGACATCGAGAAACCTGAGTTAATTTATTTTCTGTGTGTCTGGTGTTTTAGGTTCAGGATTATTTTTGTTTTCATATCTTAGGTTGTTGTTTGCTTTATTTTGGATAATTTAGGTTGTTGGTCCCTTTCGGATATTTTATGTTTATGTTAAGTTTAATAAAGTTGGTTTATTTTGTTATATTGTCTGCCTATTTTATATTTTATAGCTCTTTCAAAATTTGTGTAGATATTTCATATTAATTTCAATCAAATCGTTTGTCGAAAAATTCCCACAAGTTTTACCGGTAATTTTCGTGGTTAATATTACCCACCAATTATTGTGGGTAAACTTCTAATATTACCCTTTGCTTTCCTACCAATTATTGTGGGTAAACTTCTAATATTACACTTGGCTTTCCACACTTAAATATCCGTGGTTAAATGTACCCATAAATTATCATGGGTAAAACGGAAATTTTTACCATCGGATATTTACACACGACTATATCGTGGGTTATGTGTACCCTTGAATTACCCTCAAAAGTTTTGTGTGTATTTTTGTGGTAATGTAAAAAATCCCATGAAACATTTTACCACCGATTTAATGAGCACATCCACATATTATGTGCTGGCTAAATATACCCATATATTACCCACATGAGAATTGTGGGTATTTTCGTGGCAGCTTAGAAAATACTGTGCAACATTTACCCACGGATTAAATGAAAGTGCCCACAGACAATGTCATGGTTAACATTACCCACATGTCAAAAAAGTCGTGGCTAGTCAGTTAACCTCGAAGGTTTTCTCCACTAAAGCAGATTCATGGATAATCCGTGGCTATTCATCATTTACCCACGAATTTGGCCCTTTTACCCACAAAATCTGTCCGTGGCTATTCGCCTGAATTCTTGTAGTGGATGTTTGAGTTCATTTTAGTCTCTATTACAAAACAGTAACCAACACCTAAATATGTGTGACTAATTTGGTACAAATTTCATTGGATTAAGCCAGTATTAATGACCATAAACACTGTATAGTCACACAAAACATTTTATTTTTATATATTTAGTCAGATACAATTAAGCATAAAGTGGCCAAAAGTGTGAATAAGTGTGACCATATGGTGTTTAAAGTGAAGAAATGTGTGTTTTGTGTGACTATTGATCATCCAATGGCCACATGAATTGTATATTTGTGTGGCCTTTTGTAACATTTAGTCACACAAAGCATGTTACTTTTTGGTATTTAGTCACATACAATTAGGCATAAAGTGGCAAAAAGTGTGAATAAGTGTGACCATATGGTGTTTAAAGTGAAGAAATGTGTGTTTTGTGTGACTATTGATCATCCAATGGCCACATGAAATGTATGTTTGTGTGGCCATTTGTAACATTTAGTCACACAAAGCATGTTACTTTTGGGTATTTAGTCACATACATTTAAGCATAAAGTGGCCAAAAGTGTGAATATGTGTGACCAAATGGTGTTTAAAGTGAAGAAATGTGTGTTTTGAGTGACTATTGATCATCCAATGGACACATGAATTGTATGTTTGTGTGACCTTTTGTAACTTTTAGTCACACAAAGCATGTTTCTTTTGGGTATTTAGTCACATACAATTAGGCATAAAGTGGCAAAAAGTGTGAATAAGGGTGACCATATGGTGTTTAAAGTGAAGAAATGTGTGTTTTGTGTGACTATTGATCATCCAATGGCCACATGAATTGTATGTTTGTGTGGCCTTTTGTAACATTTAGTCACACAAAGCATGTTACTTTTGGGTATTTAGTCATATACATTAAGCATAAAGTGGCCAAAAGTGTGAATATGTGTGACCATATGGTGTTTAAAGTGAAGAAATGTGTGTTTTGAGTGACTATTGATCATCCAATGGCCACATGAATTGTATGTTTGTGTGGCCTTTTGTAACATTTAGTCACACAAAGCATGTTTCTTTTGGGTATTTAGTCACATAAAATTAAGCATAAAGTGGCCAAAAGTGTGAATATGTGTGACCATATGGTGTTTAAAGTGATGAAATGTGTGTTTTGTGTGACTATTGATCATCCAATGGCCACATGAATTGTATGTTTGTGTGGCCTTTTGTAACATTTAGTCACACAAAGCATGTTACTTTAGGGTATTTAGTCACATACATTTAAGCATAAAGTGGCCAAAAGTGTGAATATGTGTGACCATATGGTGTTTAAAGTGAAGAAATGTGTGTTTTGTGTGACTATTGATCATCCAATGGCCACATGAATTTTATGTTTGTGTGGCCTTTTGTAACATTTAGTCACACAAAGCATGTTACTTTAGGGTATTTAGTCACATACAATTAAGCATAAAGTGGCCAAAAGTGTGAATATGTGTGACCATATGGTGTTTAAAGTGAAGAAATGTGTGTTTTGTGTGACTATTGATCATCCAATGGCCACATGAATTTTATGTTTGTGTGGCCTTTTGTAACATTTAGTCACACAAAGCATGTTACTTTAGGGTATTTAGTCACATACAATTAAGCATAAAGTGGCCAAAAGTGTGAATATGTGTGACCATATGGTGTTTAAAGTGAAGAAATGTGTGTTTTGTGTGACTATTGATCATCCAATGGCCACATGAATTGTATGTTTGTGTGGCCTTTTGTAACATTTAGTCACACAAAGCATGTTACTTTTGGGTATTTAGTCACATACAATTAAGCATAAAGTGGCCAAAAGTGTGAATATGTGTGACCATATGGTGTTTAAAGTGAAGAAATGTGTGTTTTGAGTGACTATTGATCATCCAATGGCCACATGAATTGTATGTTTGTGTGGCCTTTTGTAACATTTAGTCACACAAAGCATGTTTCGGAAGGGCATCGAGTCACGTAAAAGTAAACATAAAGGGGCCAAACGTGTGAATAAGTGTGACCATATGGTGTTTAAAGTGATGAAATGTGTGTTTTGTGTGACTATTGATCATCCAATGGCCACATGAATTGTATGTTTGTGTGGCCTTTTGTAACATTTAGTCACACAAAGCATGTTACTTTTGGATATTTAGTCACCTACAATTAAGCATAAAGTAGCCAAAGGTGTGAATAAGTGTGACCATATGGTGTTTAAAGTGAATAAATGTGTGTTTTGTGTGACTATTGATCATCCAATGGCTACATGAATTGTATGTTTGTGTGGCCTTTTGTAACATTTAGTCACACAAAGCATGTTTCTTTTGGGTATTTAGTCATATACAATTAAGCATAAAGTGGCCAAAAGTGTGAATAAGTGTGACCATATGGTGTTTAGAGTGACCCATGATCATCCAATGGCCACATGAATTGTATGTTTGTGTGGCCTTGATGCGTGTGGATTGCAACACGCACTACGTTTTACCTCTCGAGGGATCTCGAGAAGCTTGCAATCCCCACCAGGCAGTGTACCTGACCGATGTAGTATAGTGTAGTGGCAAGTACCGGGGGATTGATCGTTCTCTCACAGGGAATAGTGTTCGTTAGGCTAAAGGCTACTCTAATCTAGGTCTAAGGGTGGAGGAAGATTCTTTTTGTATTTTTATATTTTATGAAAGCAGTAAAATCTCTGGTTTTGGAGGATAGGGCGGAATTAGTTGCTAGTCAACTAACCCAAGTTATCTACTTCTAAGCTACTTATATTTTTGTATTTTTTTGTTTTAGAGAAAATCAGTGGTGGAGAATAGTGTTTACTTAGATTTCATTACTCCCTAACTATCTTTTACCATGTAATTAGTATGTTGAGTTTGCGTGGATGACGGGTGTATTCCTAACAAGTCGTAGGGAGTGCGTTCAATTCCCTAACTCTATAAGTTCCTACCTCACTCTATGACGATACGTCAAGCATCCTATCATGAGCTCACCGATAGCAACCTATGCATGAAATACTACCTTAAAATCGATAACGCACATACGATTCACGTTTCTAAAGACGTTCAAGCTTGTTACCGTATAGGAGATTAGCCAGTTTTCTCTAGTCTAACGTAGATGAAACATTCATCCAAATACAATCACAACATACACATCACATGATAATCAATAGTTAGGTTTCATTAGATCTAAGCAAACACAAAGTAAATTAGCCTAGCATGTTAAAAGAAAGACAAGTACAAGCATAAATCACACAACACATAGACATATTGTATGAATAAAGACTTATCTTGGATTAAACATGCAAGTTAGAGGGGTTAGGATACCCTCTAAGGTCACTAATACACGAACTAGGGTTTAACCCTAAAGTTCTTCACACCAAAATTCGACTCTAGTTCTCCAAAGTTATATAAAGTAAAGAAAAATCGTTCTATATATATAGAAAACGCGGGCTGACGGCGTCAACCCAATAGGTGACGTCGTCAGCTCGGCGATTAGGGTTTTCAGACGGCCTTCCTTGACGTGGTCATAATTGCTGGTTCCAGATCTGACGGCCTTGGTTGACGGCGTCACCAATTTGCACTACGAACTCTCTGGCCCGTCACGAGTATTTTTCCAATTCTGGACTTCACTTGTTCCTGACGGCGTCACCTTGTAGAGTGTGACGGCGTCACCTTCTGTAATCTTCAAGGTCTTTTGAGTTTTTGTTGTTTTCCGCACTTTTTCACTCCGAAAACGCCCGAAAATGCTTCTTTTGTGATTTTCCCTTCAAAAGTACCTAAAATGAGAAAAGAAACGACTTTGGGTGAAATCCAAACCAAAAACATACGAATTAGGACTCAAACCGACCCCTAAAAACGTAACATTTTTCGTCTCATCAAATACCCTTACACTTGAGATTTGCTTGTCCTCAAGCAAATGCGCTTTTATTCCCAATTGAAAAACAAGTTAGAGGTCATTTAATGCGAACTTAAAAGTAATTACAAGATTTAGTCGTTCCGCTTTACTCAAAATAAGCACGGAGAAAATATACTAGCACCTCTCATGTAGTGTTTGGATACTCACATCTCTCGGTTGATAATATGTAGATATAATGTAAAGGAAATGGACAATATCACTCACTACCTGTCATAATAAATAGATTACCATAGGCTTGAGAGAGGATCAAAACCTTCTCCACTAAGGCGTAAGCACCTAGGATAACTATCAAAGAGGGCTTTACAAAAGGGTTATAACGGGAGGTTTAGGGATATGGAAAAACACGGTTTGGTTGGATAAGGGATAGTTTACTGGTGGCTAGTCAATCATCTTATTTAGTTACATATACAAGTGGCGTTGCCAAGCCAAGACTAGACTCAATCTTAAACTATCAAAAACAAAACAAAACAAAACTAAGAAATAAAAGATAGGTGTGGATGGTAGTCCGTATGTTTTTTTTTTTTTTTTTTTTGCATACCTTTTTACCCTACCATCCAAAATAATACATCAATGGGGATTAAACTTTCCCCTTACACTTGAACTTTTACATACTTTACATTTACTATTCTACGACTCGTATTGAAATAATCAAAACACTTGGAGTACTTTTTAAAACGTTTTGCACATATGGGGGTAATAAATGATGTTCTTCCCCATTACTCCATAACACTAGTACTTTACCCATGAGTCCCAATCATCCCAAAACAATATGTACAAGATATGACTCGACTTAGCAACAATGTAACCAATTAGATAATTGACAAGGGTTTAACAAATAACAATAATGCACTAAAAATGAGTGCATACAAGGTAGGCTAAGGCGATTTGGTTGCACATTTGGGGGTGGATTGTAAACAAATTCTTCCTTTAAGTATGATGCTTAAAGTTAGAAACGAAAGGATAGGCTCTGGAGGGTGTACTAGGGGTATCGTGTACCAAAAATGGGTACATCGCAAAGGTGTGGGAGAATTACTTGACCAATGTAGTCAATGTAATTATAATACAGGTGTAAAACATGGGTTATCCTAATGCCTCTTATCATGTAGTTAATCCTAATCTACACGAATGTAGTCTCACTTGTGGACTCGGAATGGTCACTGACGCAAGTTCTAGAATCTAAGTACTACCGGTACACACATAAGCATTAAAGTTGAATGCTTCTCTTCCTACCAATTCTAGGGGTGAACCTCACATATTTGGGTGGAAAATTTTTAGTGGTACGGTTTTTGTGCTAGTCATAAATTCTCCTATCCATGAGACGCTTATTAGGACTAAAGTTTCACTCCTAAATAATGTAAAAAATTTTAAATTTGCGCTAAAATTACCCTAACGAGTGTTTCTCTCAGTTTTATTACACAATTACTATCAAACAAGCAAAAATCAAGCATAATGGTATCCTATGAGGTATCATTAATCTACCCTTATTTACCCCCCTTACACTTAAGTTGAACATTGTCCCCAATGTTCGAAAATAAGGAATTGAAAAGATAAAAAGGTTAAAAGAATGAAATCGGATACTCCCCTGATTCGTTCTTTATGCAAGTGAAGTAACATGGTTAGATCCTCCTCCAAGAAAATGAACTATCAAAGCTTCCCTTCCAGTATATGCATCATCTTCTTGTCTTAAATAACCTGTTAAAATGGAAATACTACAAGAAACCTCGCGTAAAATCGGCGGCATTATTCATATATATATAGACGTTAACCTAGAAAGCAAGTAAGATATAATGCTTGTGGAATGAATTTTCTACAGGTTTCCTGGAATTTATAAGATGAGATTTTAACAAACATACAAGTTCCGTTAGAAAACTTAATCAACAAATAAATTCCAGAATTTTACACCTGACGTCGTCAGGTATTAACCCCTGACGCCGTCAGAGTGGTCTGACAGAAAGTTTTAGTTGTGTTTCCGGAAAATTTCTTGGAAAACCTATGTCTTAATTCCTGGAAATTCTGCAGAAAATCATTATGACTCGATACAAGCATTTGACTCTAACAATTACAAGTATGTATGCTTATTATTTATTGTTGTGATTCATGTTTCGATATGTTCTTTTAAACTTATTTAGATTTCCCTTACACTTAACTTTTGCAAAATACCTTTATATGTGATTAAGACGAAGTTAAAAACAAAATAAAGCATTTTTACAATCAAGTTAAATCATGAATCTCAAACAATAACAATAAACATGCATACGGAAACAAATAAAACATAAAAACAAACAAAACAAAGATAGGCATGGGGTGCCTCCCACGAAGCGCTTTTCTTTATTAAAGAGTCTTGTAGCTAGACTCGAGGCCTTGCCTCGTTACGTGACCTCTTCGTCAAGCAGGACAGTATATCCTTGATATACATGATCGTTGTTATTGGCTTGATGATGTCTCAATCGATCGATACCTGTCACCACTTCTCCTCCTCTTATGCTACTCAAGGTTGCTATCCCCTTCTCGCATAAGCTTCTAATCGTAAATGGCCCATACCACCAAGGGCTCGGTTTATCGGGAGGCTCTTTCGCATCAGTATACCTCAGGAGTACAAGGTCCCCTTCCGTGAACTCTTCGGGGTCCCTGGTTTTCTCGTCAGCCTTCACGGGATTTCTATCGACTTTTTTATGTTTACCCATTTCCGCTTCTTTGTAACTCTTGATCCTTGTTTCCCATTCCAGGATCTTCTCTTTGACACGGTTACCGGTTTTATCAGTATTCACATCCTCCTTCTCTTGCGGGGCATTATTTTTCTCCCCTCGTGGGGTTGTTGGAAATCCTTGCGTTTGATTCCCTTTTCTGAATAGAATAGTATTGCGATCATAGTCAATTCGCGCCCTAGCAGTGGCAAGAAAGGGTTCCCCAAGGATTATCGGTGTATCATCGTCATATCTGTCAATGATCACAAAGTCCACCGGGTAGAGGAATCCGTCAATGTTAATCAACACGTCCTCGGCCATTCCCAATGGGTATTCGTAGGAACGATTAGCAAAAGAAGTGTTATGCGGGAGAGGGAGGGTGCTTGGCTAGTCAACTTTGTGTAAATGGACAATGGCATCAGATTTACTTCTGAACCTTGGTCGGCTACCGTGTCTAAACCTCTAAGTTTACCTATGTCGCATGGTATTCTGAAAATGCCTCGGAACCCTTGCTTGGGGACAAGTTTCTGCCTCATGAGGCTTTCATACAACTGCCCTCCTGGTAACGTATCAGATTCATTCGTTGCCTTTTTCTTCTTCCTCTTTGCAGTGGGGTAGGTAACCCGGTAGTTCTTCACCCATTCGCCTAATGTTTCTTTATTTATGTCGCGTTGTAGGTAGTGTTTCACCAACCGTGGTTTTGGTGGTTCATTAGTCGAGTGATTATTCGGCGGTTTTTCTTCCCCTTTTTCATCGCGCGTTACACCATCATTATCATCTTTGTTGTCAGGTGCAGGGGCACTGAACCCGTTGCCGTTCTGGGTAGCGTGCTGTTTGTCCTCTTCGCTTTGGCTCTCGGGGATGACTCTAATGGCGTTGGCAAATCTTATATCAGGAGCATCGGCTTTTTTTCTGGTCAATATCTTCTCAGGAGTCTTAGTTCTTTTGTATTCCTTTAATAGGCTCATCATTTCCGCCATCTTCACCTCCATCTCCTCCTTCTGTTTATATACCTCTTCTTCGAATTTTGCCAACCTTTCTGAATGGGTAGTCATGTATTCTCTCATTCGAGCTTCGAATTCAGGACTAAGGTCGCTTGGAGGAGGTTGAGGGTACTTGGCTCTAAAGGTTTCTACATTTTCTCTGAGGGGTGATTCGGATAGCGGTACTGATTTAATGACTGAGACAGAGTTAACCGTTGCATGTTGTGGACTTACGGATTTTTTTCGTTTTTCGAGCAGATACTCTATCTTGCTTTCAAGCTCATCAAGGCCTTCTTTGGTGATTTGAATTGTCTTACTCGGTGATGTGACTATTTCGCAGGCTGACTCTGCAGCTGGACTCTCCTCCCATTCCTCATTGCTATTCCTTGCCAACTCCTCGATTATTTGCCAAGACTCGGCTGCGTTTTTGTCGCGGAGTTTGCCACCGGCGGCTTGGTCGATGTTTCATTTGGAGTGGTAGTTGACATGGTCGTAGGAAATTTGGACTAGGAGCCACTGGTTTAAGCCATGATGAGGGACTCGTTGAAGCATGTAGTTGAAACGAGTCCATGCTTGGCGGAAGGTTTCCTTTTGGCGTTGTTCAAAAAAAAGTATGGCGTCTCTTAGCTTGGCCGTCCTTTCCGGTGGAAAGAATTGGGTAAGGAAA
>LBNU01037298.1:127390-139007 GCA_014162995.1 Artemisia annua | reverse complement strand
GATTGGGAAATTGCACAGGATGATTTTGGTGAGGCTTGGAAAATTATCAGAGTTGGAGGTGATGTTGAAATTTACAGGGATTTTGAAGATCTTGTAAGATCTTGTGATAAAACAGATCTGAATACCCTATGGGGATTGACACAAGTTAAGTTTAAATTTGAAGATCCAGTAAGTGTGAAAGCTATGGAGTTATGGGTACATTTCCAAAGAATGTATAATCCAGACCCAAGTGACAGATACTGGAGGTTTGAAGCAGATAATATGTCTACATTATGGAAGCATTATAGCTCAAGTGATGTTCATCATATATCTACTCAGGCTGGAGTTGATGTTTTCATGCTTACAGAAAAGGAGTATCCATTGAGAGCTGGAGTTCTTACTGTAATGATTGCTTCTAAGCTTAGATGTGAAGAAGTAACTCCTTATCTTCAAGACTTACTTCACAGAATAGTGCAGCAGAATTCTAGAGAGAGTGAGAAGCTGAGAAGAAGATAGAGTGTTTGGAAGCATCCTCCTGGTGTTTGTTTGAGCTTGTAAGAAACTTGCATATTTTCAGGCAAAATATCAAGTTTAGGGAAGGATTGTTGGGTTTTGAAGTAACTCTACTTCTGGGTGCTACACTGATACTAGTTAGTCAAGTCTACTGCTAGTGTAAAATCTCTACTGCCAGACAAGACTACTGCTGAGACTCTACTGCTGGAAGAATACTGCTGAGACTCTGCTGCTTATGTGATAAGTTTATGTATGAATGTTTGTATTTATAGTATAGATATTATGTAATATTCTATAATGTTAGAAGATCATAGTCTTGGGTAGGAAGTCGTTTGTAAGTCTATAGGGTTCCTTGGTGTATAAAAGGAGATCCTAGGGTTAGACTAGAGTAAGTATTATTCTAGTATTGTATTCACTTAAAGGTTGCAAAACCCTAGCACTATTCAGGGTGCTCGTATTCAATATATTGAAGTGTTTAAGTGGTGATATAATTGTGTTTGTGTTCCTCTTAAGTTAATCAGTAAATTCCGCGTATTGATTAAGTTTGTTACAAGTCAGCTTCTATTCATTATTGTCTTGGTTTATCTAAGATAGTAATACTAGATCAATTGCTCAACTGGGATCAACAGAATTCAAATACAATAATATTGGAATCAATATATATATAAACGAATTCAAATACAATAAACTTCTCAATAATTTAACGACTTCTGACTCGTGATCTTCTTAGCTTCCTTTGATATTGCATCAATGGAGACGTAGTTTTTGCGCTTCGTTGTTAATTTAGGTGCAGTTTTGTTCTCACCAATCATTTGTATGTTACTTGGTGGTGTACTTGCCTGTAGGAAGCAAAAGCCGGGTGTATCAAACACTGAAATTAATATGATGAATTATATATATAGGTATTTTGATAAAACACATGCATGTATGTACCTTTTCATCAAAAACGACTTGATCCTTTGGCCATGCATAAAAACCACCAACTGCATCCTTAACTATTTTGAAACCGTTACTTCCTACATCAGGGATGCAAGCTGCATCCACTAAAGATTATTGAATAGACACCTTGTAGCAATCCTTTGGGAGTGGTTTGTTATGAAGCATTTGCTTTCCATCACTCTTGTACACAGTACCCAAAGCTATAATAGATGATCTGTTTAAGTGCCACAGTTTGAACTTAATTTCCTAAAAAAATGATTTGTTGCATGTTGATGCGCGTGATGTGTCGTTGCCGTTTAGCAGTGTTAATGCCTACTCAAGTTTTACATTTATATTTAGCCGACTTATCAATAACACACACACTTAACGAGCAGTGTACCCGGTCAGTTTGCATATAATGGTAAGCAGAGTGTCGATCACTAAGAGTGGAACGTATTATCTAAATATCCTAATCAGTATTTCAATATCTAAGTTAGTTTTACAGTCTAANCTCAAGTTTTACATTTATATTTAGCCGACTTATCAATAACACACACACTTAACGAGCAGTGTACCCGGTCAGTTTGCATATAATGGTAAGCAGAGTGTCGATCACTAAGAGTGGAACGTATTATCTAAATATCCTAATCAGTATTTCAATATCTAAGTTAGTTTTACAGTCTAATCTAATGATAGGGGGTTTCAGCCTGAGAGACTGCCACGGTTTGGTTATCTAATTAAACAGTAAATACTAATGAGAACAAATCAGCGAATAGCATACACGTACACGGATAGATAGTAGAAACAATAAGAAGACCTGTCCTGATAATTAAGATAGCTTGTCACTTGTTTTATTGCTAGTTTTATATGAAGTGTATAAAGTTAATCCGTACTCGTTGGCTATTATATCAGCGAGTAAACCCTTAATGATTACTTATGAATATCCTACTCATCCAAAGACATCGGAGTAAGTTGGCGAGGAAGGGGTATGGCGGCCCAGCAGTGCTCAGCTAGACACAAAGGTAATCAATGCGCTAGTATAAGTTCACCAAAGACATCAAACATATAAAATTTAATTGATGGGAAAGCAATTTTAAGGCGGGCATTTGATTATTGCGTACTCACAAACTACCGGCCATCAATCCTGAAGAATTAAAGCTTACTATTACAATAAAACAAAACTACTTAATGAATTAAATACATGCAGGACCTTCTTACAGCTCTAAGATCTTCGTTTGGGGTGTGTCTTGTGTTGCTTGTTCGTCTGAATTCGTCTCCTTAGGGTTATGGTGCACACAAAATTCGTCTAGGTCTTGGGGTATTTATAGTTTCTGTCTGAGGGTTCGATGCGGCGCATGTATTGGTAAGATGCGGCGCATTGACTTAACTTTACGTGGGGTCCAAGCTTATTATATTACACCGCCTGTAGATGCGGCGTAACTTGAATCTTTATGCGGCACATGTCCTTTAGCTGTCTTGGATTGTTTATGGTGAAGTCTTGATAGTGATACGCCATATGTCAATTGTGTGATGCGGCGTATCTGGAGTAGAACGAGCTTGATCTTCTTCTTTGACCAAAGTTTCATGTGCGGCGCATGGTAGAATTCCATGCGGCGCATTCTTCAAAGTCAGGCAATGGTCTTCGAATTCATCTAAGTATGATATTGCGGCGTATCTATTGAGTGAGATACGGCGCATCTTCTGGGTTTTAGTAGAATTTTGACATCTTGCTCTTTTTGCTCCGTAATTAGTCCAAAATCGCCAAGTTTCATCTTTTACCTGTTTTTACCTGAGAATCACTAAAGTAAACATTAAAGCACCGATTCTCATACATAATAAAGTAAAACAAGTTAAATAAATAGGATAAATGATGATAATAAAATGTACTTATTTGAGTTCATCAAATATCCCCCACTTGAACTTTACTTGTCCCCAAGTAAACCTTAAATTTAATCTTATGAAAATGTTTCCTAAAAGGTATTAGGATTTGTTTTTAATAGTTAAGCACGTATTCATTTTATCATAATCACACAACCAACCACTTAACGAAGTAGAAACAAAATAATTTTTCAATATAAAACAATTCTAAATCGTTTAGTTGCTAGTTGTGACGAATATTCTATCATAAGCTTGAGAAGTATACGCATCTCCCCCACTAAAGCCAAGGAGTAACAAATCTAAAGCGGTAAAATAGGTTAGTTGGTTAAGGGTTGATCATCCTTTTCAATCTCTATCAATCTCATATTCCAGAAAAGGCGACAAAATCACGAATAAATGATCGAATCCACGACCACGATACTCGCAATTGCTCAATTCCTTAACTCGAATAGGCTAAAGATAGGACCAAGTAATCTTCACCATTAGTATTATATCAAAAAGGGCGACAAAATCAAAAAAAATAGCCGAATCCACGACTACGATACTTAAGATTGCTCAAATCCCTAATCTCAATAAATCAAAGGTTCGGATGAAGAATGATATAGGGTATGGATAATGTTTGGGATATAAATTGGTGTAAAATAAAAAAAATAAACAAAACAGATAGATTAAAATCCTAAGTGTGGTTAACTACCTTCCCAACCATCCCATGAATAAGACTCATATCATTGAATAACTCATGCTTTTGACTTATACAACTCACGCTTTAGGTAGACACGAATTATACTCAATAAAATCTTAAACAAAGAATAACCTTAGTTGGCGTTCCCGTAACGGCCAACTCCCATTCAATCATAAATATAATATACAACAACAAATAGTGGTGATATCTCCACTTTACAAAACTTTACATAAGTTGGTTAAAACAAACTTCCAACTTTTTCTTCATTCTTTTTCTTTTCTATTTTTTTCGATTTTTTTTAACTTGTGTAAAATTTCACAACTTTTCTATCACGATTTTTTCGGATAATTTTTCCATACTTTTCATAACTTTCAGAAAATAACTGTAATAGTGAAAGTAGTAAACACACGAAAAATAAACTAAAAATATACAATATGTACTTTCACTCCAATTGCATTGTGCAATTTCCCGACCTAACCAAAGATAATGAATTACGCACGCAAACACAGGTAATGTAAGGAAACACACTTTGCCTAAAGTAACTAACCACGGATTTCAATCTACAGGGTAGGCTAAGGTGTAAGGGTGTAACGAAACATTTTAACAAAGGTGTAAGAAACGAAAGGAATAGCTCTGAGGGTTTTTCTAGGGGTATCTTAATCTCAAAATGAGAGTAACAAAAGGGTTTATACGGGGGTTAACTAACCGGTGTAGTTAGTAAATATCACATAACATATAAAGGCTTTTTGGGTGTAATTCTAAAATTTTATCAAGTTAGACAAGTCACTCCAATTATATCAATAATACTCATTATGGTGGTCTCGAGTAGTATACAAGCCAACACTGGTACAAAAAGTTGTATCGGTCATGCCAAAAATGTGTGATGATATGCATATAGTCACACACGTTTTTTTCGTTGTGTGTCACTATAGGTCCCGCCACCGTAGGTGGCATATGGTCACATTTTTGAGTTCGTGGCCTTTTTCATCGAAAAAGAGTGACCAAAACCCCGAATATGTGTGACAAATTAGGCACCAGTTTTGTTAGATTAGTCATTATCAGTGACCGTAAACAATTTATAGTCACACGAATGTTTTTTGAGAGTAACTATTGTTCGTCATTTGGCCACATAAATATATAATATATGTGACACTTGAGATGATTTATTCAAGTAAATATGTATTATGTGTGACTATTTCCCGTCCTGTGGCCACATGAGTATATAATAAATGTGACGTTTGTGATGATTTAGTCACACAACAAGTATTGTTTTTTTTGAGTTAGTCACATACAATTTTTAAAAAAAGTGGCCAAAAATGTTAATAAGTGTGACCATATGTTTTTTAAAGTGAAGAAATGTGTATTTTGTGTGACTATTGTTCATCAAATGGCCACATTAATTTTTTGTTTGTGTGGCCTTTTGTAATATTTGGTCACACAACGAATATTTGTTTTTGGTATTTAGTCACATACAATTAAGCATAAAGTGGTTAAAAATATTAATAAGTGTGACCATATGTTGTTTAAAGTGAAGAAATATATATTTTGTGTGACTATTGATTATCCAATTGCTACATGAATTTTTTTTTGTGTGGCCTTTTGTAATATTTAGTCACAAAACGAATTAAGCAAACAGTGACCAAACGTGTTAATAAGTGTGACTGTATGCATCTTTTAGTCACATTTAAAAAATCAATATATATCAAAACAAATTCAAATATTATCAAAACAAATTCAAATAAAATAAAACTGGAATGTATATAACTGAACCACTAATACATATCATATAAGCAGTACTAACTATATAAACCAACAGTACTAACTTATAACTAACAGTTGTAACTAATACACTAGCAGTTTCAACTAGGGCTTCATGTTCTTACTCTAACCTTTTTATCTTTTCTCTGATTCATGAAAGTAACTGAAGTTATTTGCAGAATGGGAAGTAACCATCTTGTTTTTTTTCCTTAAAATTTTGCTCGTGGCATCCCTGATTCTGAAGTTTTTTTTTTCTGAAAACAACAAAGTGAACAAAAGATTTGGCAAAAACAAAACGCAAAAGTTATAATACAATGTCGCAAAGAAAAAGTGTATCTGCAGTAGAGAAACTAACCTGCTGTGTACAGAGAATGATACCCATTACACTTGGGTTGATTTATGTAGTCTTTGAACTTTCCAGGTACTTCAGGCCATAACCCATGAACAACCTTCAACGCTTTATAGCAGTCTTCTTTATTTTCCACAATCAGCCTTAGCCCATGAACAACATGGATTTCACCCATACTCAACTTTCTCCTACACCAATATATACCATGTCAAGAACATAAATGAGTATCGATTTTAATAGCTGAATATAGTATACAACCAGATGATCTAATTCTGATATTTCCGAATAGATAATTTCTGAATAAGATTCTAATATGCTAATCAATATAAGGAACTCTTATCCCAAAGCATAGCAGATAGAGGATTATAACCAGGGGACGGAGCTAAATAGGCTCTAAAGGGGTTAACTGACCCCACTTGACCACTTTTCTTTTGTTATTGTAGTGTAATATTAGCGTCGATTCAGCACAATTTTACTTAAAGCAGAGATTTTCCAACTGCTCCTTCCAACTAACAATTCCCAAACGGTTTGCCAGAGGAGCAAATATTTCCATAGTTTCCTTTGCAAACCTATATTGTTTCGACAAAGGTAATGCATCCAGTGTCATCATATTGTACCAAGCAACTTCATAGACCAGACATAATTACAGACTACCAAAAGGATACCGATAAACTAAGCATTTCATTGGTCAACCTTTTGATTGATATCAAGAGTATATATATGGAAACCATTGGTTACGAACCTTGACTCTCCATTTTAAGTATTCATTGTGATTCACATCCGGTGTTTAAATTTAAATTTATTCATAATTATTAATAAAAATCACCCTCGAGTACTTAGTTTAGTATATTTAATAAGGCCAAAATCAGGAGTGAGTAGTGAATTTTTGGCTTAGGATCCGGAAAGAAGCTAAATATTTATGGTTAGAAATGTAAAGGAACTAATTTGCCAATCAGTAAAATTGTGAATCAGTTGACAACATCCTAGTAAAACCCTTACGGATACCTTAGATAAATTTTACCTTACGGTAATTTGGTGTGCATCGGTATTTGCTCCAACTTGACAAGTATCAGATTGTTACATCTGTAGTCTGTACAGAATGTAGGCTTTAAATTGTAACAAGGTTTGTGTATGTTTATTTATTGACAGCACCACGACCACCAACACATTCATGTATTCATAGTTCTCCAAATTCCCAGCCCTAATTCATTTGGAAAATGTAATTTGTTTCAATGTTAAATCAGATCCATCAGTAGATTAAAAAACATTACTGAAATATCAGCAATAATTCAGTAAATTAAAGATAATCACTAAGGTCTTCCTCAGTTCAAATAAAAGGGGTGCGCGGGTCAGGGTTTCTCTGCCTATCTAAACCTTTTGAGTACAAATACCTATAGTCCTAAACCATATTATAGGCAGGTTAACATAATGAAATTCATATACAAGAATAGTGAAGGTTGAAGATTACGTCAAATCCTGCATTGTCGTATTGCCTTCTTTTTTCTGGATCACATAAAATGATGTAAGAATATGCAACCTCCTTGAATAGTTATGAGGCTTCAGGATTACTGGCATTTTTATCAAGGTGATACCTGGATATAACCAATATTAACAACATTAGGTACTAAGTCTAACCCTCAACTAGCAATAATCAGATAAGCAGCGTATCAATCAGCAATAATCAGATAAGTTTTAGCAGTTTTGAGTGTTCCTATCTAATACTTGAAACTGATTATCTGTGGTATCAATCGGCAATAATTAGATAAGCAGTGTAAAACTGTAAGAAAACAATCCCTGGCATCTGTTAATCTTTCTTCCATAACAAAGACCTAAAAGTTGACTTAATTTTTCTACGACCAACTTACGCACTTAATAGATGATTATTGACACACATTAGTCATGCTTTGATGGTCTATATAAACCCAATGCAACACTCTAATACTAAAACAAACACATTAAATTCATATCCCATCAACACTACACCGATTATTTATACCCATTCTAGTCATCCTTAGCTTCCAACAATCCACAAAACGACATTTACAAAATTCACTAGAAGCCCAAATTAACCCCAACAAAATTTAACAACTTTATAAATAACAAATCGACAAACAAGATACGAGGGAACTAACCTCATGCAACACTAAAACAAACTCATACAATACCTACCACATCAACACTACACCAATTCAATTACAAACAACTTAAAAAGGGTAACCAACCCTCTAGCGACCCTGCCCATGGTCCCATAACAATGAATGGCCACCTGAACTTCTTTGACGTCTTACAGCACCAAGCGCTAACAGATAAACATGAAAAATGAAACATGAGTGAGAATATATGGGACAATGTAGGTGGGCTGTAAGTAAAAGAAAAAANCAAACAACTTAAAAAGGGTAACCAACCCTCTAGCGACCCTGCCCATGGTCCCATAACAATGAATGGCCACCTGAACTTCTTTGACGTCTTACAGCACCAAGCGCTAACAGATAAACATGAAAAATGAAACATGAGTGAGAATATATGGGACAATGTAGGTGGGCTGTAAGTAAAAGAAAAAAAAAATAAAATAAATAATAATAATAAATACCAAGAACTTGAGGAATGGACTGAGTATCAATAACTGGTTCTACGCAAGGAAGCGCGCGTGAATGGCCAATAAGGCTACATTAACGATTTAGATCCGTAAAGATGCCCACAGATGATGAGCATGCTGCCGAGTAGGTATTGTGGACATCACGAACCGTCTGTGTACTGAAATGCAACACTCGTGGACCTCGATAATTGCAACCTGAAAGCAAAAGTAAAAATTATAAAAAAATATATATATTAGACAACAATTTATGGTCTAAAATATTGAAAAACAACAACGCGAAGCAGGAATGAAAGTTGAGAAAGAGGCACCAGAAGGGACGGAATCATTATTATATCTTCACACCATTAGCAATCTACATTGTTGCACCAACACAGGCTCACCAATAGTTTCCCCTTCAAACGATTCCATAGGCTGCCAAAAAATGTATCTCATAAACACCAGTAATACATACACCAACAAACAAATGAAGCTTATTTCTTGACTAATTAAGCTAAAATCACCAGTAATAACAACCCTAAAATTGATTTAAAAAAAAATCCCCCGCAATTAGAAAAGCCCCAAAATCATACAAAAACCCTAATTTTAAAATCCAATTTTTATATATGCATAAGCCGTAATAATTGTTGAATTTGCAATAATAATTTAGAGATACACATAAAAACTTACTCGAGGGATGATGTAGCTAGCAATCCATGGTGACTGGTCACACCAACACGAGAAAATCAATGGTTGGCTGGGAAAGAGGCGAATGTCCTAGGGAAGTGATGGAGGAAGGCAGTATTAGATTAGGTGTTGTGTGTGAATGAGAAAATGGTGGAAGATTTGTGTGTGTTTTTTAGGGGATAAGTTAAGAAGATGATGCGATTTTGGGGATAAGTTAAAAAGATAAAGATGTGTGGAGGGCAATTTGATTATGGAGAAATAAGTGTGGCGGTAGTAGTGAAAAATATTTGATTTTGGGGAAAAAAAGTGGGCGGGAGTAGTGAAAATATGTGAGGGAGATATCAAAATTTGAGAAATAGTGTAAAATCAGTTTATAAAACATTTAAACTATAAAAAGAAAAGTGTGATCATATATTACATTTGGTCACATTGTTAAAGTGTGTGACATATATTTGCCACTTTTAAATGCATATCGTGACTAACGCTTCAAACTTACTTTTCAGTTGTCACACATTTCAAATTCATATGTGGCTAAATATTTAGCAAAGAATAGCAGTCACGTTTAAATAATGTGTGACAAACTTGACTATATAATTTAGCCACATACACAATTACTTCATGTGACCATATATCTATTTTGGTCACACTCTTCAATTGTGTGACATATATTTGTCACATATGTATATCTGTAGTGTGAGTAATGCTTAAAGCTGATTTGTATCGGTCACACGTCCCAAATTAAACGTGACTAAATGATCCAAAAATATTTACCAGTTACCCTCTAGTCACATAAATACACAAAAGTGTGACATATATCTTCCGAAATGGTCACACAAGTCGGATAGAGTGTGGCTGTTTATTTTATTTTCATACATTTAGTCACATAAATATGTTACAGTGTGACCGTTTGAAATCGACCATGTGAGACGAGAGGCCATTTTTGTACTAGTGCGATATTATGTGAATTCAAGTATTGCACAATATGAATCACTATATATATATATATATATATATATATATATATATATATATATATATATATATATATATATATATATATATATATATATATATATATATATATATATATTATATATATATATATATATATATACTATAGCAATTATAATGTAAGTAAAGAAATAAGTAAGAGATGGAAAGATCGAACCGCGAGACAAGAGATTTATAGTGGTTCGGCTACAAGGACATCTTCCTTGCCCTACTCCACTCCCCGAGCACCTAACTCGGGAGTTTTCTTCACTATGTCAATAAGCTCCCTTATGGCGGATGTTGCGGGATTTGTGTTAATCCACCAATATTCCAACTCCACAACTTTTGTCTTACTCTTATTCCACATTTTTTCCCTTCTACACAACTCTTCATTCAAATCCCTATCATACTTATTTTCTTCAACAACTACTTAATTTTTTTTCACCATAACTATCTTTCTTCAAAAAACCCTTACTTCATTACAATTACTTCAACTTATTTTTCCTCCTTATTTTCTACATGCCTTGTATTCATTTTTTTCTATTCAAATATTCCACAATTACTGTTATCACATAAGAATTAATATATGTTGTATGGATGTTCTATTCTGTGTGGTGGGAGGATTGTACTATTACAAGTGTTACATTTCTCTTTGGGTAGATTGAAGTTTTATTTTCTTCTTTCTTGCCTTGAAAGGGGTTTGAGGGGCTTGATTCACTTTGAAACCAAAGAATTTGTAATATTATGATCAAAGAAATTTTAGAGGGAATAGAAACAGAGGAGATCTGAAACAGAAGTTTATGGGATGCAAAAGGTGAGAAAACATCTGTGAAATGGACAGTATTTAATGGGGAAAAATAACTGTTTTGGACGTTGCCGGGGTTCCCCCTTAATTAGGGTGCCAGAGTCCCCCCCTTATTCTGGGTGGGTCCCTTAATAATTAAAGGGGCCGGCCAAGATATATGAATTCCTCCTCCCCTTCAGTCCAGTTTGACCCGTATCCCAGCAACGAACACCTTCCCTACTTTTATCTATCAGAATTTTTGATCTTTCATATGGGAATGGCATTTTCTTGAAGAATTATAGCCGTTTATTTGGTAGAAATATATGGTCAAATTTAATTTGAATAAAACATTTCTTATAAATGACAAAATTTTTGTACTTCCAGTAAAAATTGTCTTGTCCCCACTTAATATAAAAATGTAAAGGGTTTGAAATAAATTCCTATTGATCATAAAATGCCATTGGGCACACTCTTGTTATTACTTATCTTAAGAATTCTCTCTTTCTT
>LBNU01037298.1:89330-127381 GCA_014162995.1 Artemisia annua | reverse complement strand
ATACTATAGCAATTATAATGTAAGTAAAGAAATAAGTAAGAGATGGAAAGATCGAACCGCGAGACAAGAGATTTATAGTGGTTCGGCTACAAGGACATCTTCCTTGCCCTACTCCACTCCCCGAGCACCTAACTCGGGAGTTTTCTTCACTATGTCAATAAGCTCCCTTATGGCGGAGAAAACCTTACACACCAATATTCACACCACAACTTTGTCATACCTTATTCACACCTTCTACACAACTTCTTCACACCTAGTCACTACTTAATCACAACACTACTTCTTCACACCTATCTACTTCACAACTATCTACTTCACAACCTCTACTTCACAACCTCTACTTCACAACCTCTCTATCTACATGCCTTGCTAATCTATCTTCTATCAAATATTCACAACTAGTTACACAAAGAAATAAATATAATGGATGATGTTCTAACAACTTGGATGTGGAGGTTACAACAAGTTGTAATACTTCTTCTCTTGGTAGATTGAAGTATTCTTCTCTTGCACTTGAAAGGTTGAGGCTTGGATCACTTTGAAACAAAGATTTATGTATATATGATCAAAGAATTTTAGAGAATAGAAATGGAGATCTAGAACAGAAAGTTTTAGGGTGCAAAAGGTGAGAAAAATCTGTGAAATGGACCAGTATTTATAGGGGAAAAAAATACTGTTTGGGAGCGTGGGCGGTCCCCTTAATTAGGGTGCCGGTCCCCTTAATTCTTGCTGGTCCCCTTAATTAATTAAGGGGGCCGCCTAAGACTATTGAATTCCTCCTCCCTTCAGTCCAGTTTGAACCCGTCCCAGCAACGAACACCTTCCTACTTTTTCTTCAGAATTTTTGTCTTTTCTGGGGAAGGTTTTTCTTGAAGAATATAGCCGTTTTTTGTGTAGAAATTTGAATTCAAAATATTTATTTTGAATAAAACATTTCTTATAAATACAAAAATATTTTGTATAAGTTTAAAAATGTTTGTCCCACTTTATAAAAAATGTAAGGTTTGTAAAAATAAAAATTCCTTTGATCATAAAATGCATTAGACACTTTGTTTATTCATACCTTAAGTGATTTGGATGCTAAAGTGAATATTTACGACTAAATACTTGTTTACGTCATAATTTGTAGTTCAATGAGTTTATGTTTTGTGATTATCAAAACATAGATATATCGATATATGTTAATAACATTTTTAGGCATTATTTATATCAACACGTACTACATTAAATGATTATATTATTGGAACACGTCCAACATTCCTTTAGGTTAAGGGTTTATCGTTGACAATTGTTTTTCCTTTTTGTACCAATTCTTGTACTTCATTTGATAAGTAGCTATCACTTATTATTTCAACGAAGTTCTCGCCTATTTGTTTCAGAGATATATAATTTTCCTAAGTATCTAAGTCCAGGATGTTTTTGTTGTTAAGGAGATCAATAGGAGTTAGTGAGCTACTGTCATCACTCACTGACTCTATCATCTTCTTTCAGTTTAGAATTCACATTGTTGAGTTCTGCCTCAGGAAGTGGAGAGATTTATTTATTTATTTATTTATTTTTCTCTCTCTTTGAAGAACTCTTGAAGATGACTCCCTGAATGTTCTAATATTCATGTACTTTATTTACACTTAGGTTATTTTATATTTAAATCCTAGTCGAGGATCGTTGAGCTCTAAATTGGCCCAACAAGCTCCTAATATTTGGATATAGAAATAGCATAAGTGTTTTTCAGTGTGTAAGCGAGAAAAACAACTTTTTCTTACCAACGATCATTATTATTCATATATTACAAAACACTTAAACAAAAATCTTCAACTTAAATCATTGAAATAACACTAACAATCAACCAATCTATGAAAGGATCATAAAACCCTCTTCTAACAAGATTGTCAAAAACTCTAAAAATCAAATCAATCGCTGAATCAAAGCCAAAGCTCTACTACCATGTAAAAATGGTGTCAAACATCAAGAATCAAAGTTACTCAACTAACAACTCATTTATTATTAGATGTGAGTTATTTTAAAAACTAAGTTTTTCTTGCAAACTGAGGGACAAATCGCCACCATCCATTTAGTTTGATATAATGGTGAAGATTAACCTAAGATTTAATAGGGCAACCTAAGCCCATGTTTTTTTTCTTGTCTTTTTGTCTTTTTTATTTGTTCTATTTTTTTCTCGTTTTTTTTTGTCTTTTTTTACTATTCACGTATTTCATTTCTTTTTTTTTTCCAATTGACGTTTTTTTTCCTTTTTTCCTTCTTTTTTTTTTCTTTTTTTTTCTTTCTTTTTTCATTTTCAAGCTTTTTTGTCTTTTTTTTCACCCTATTTTTTGTCTTTTTTTTAATTCACTTTTTTCCTTTTTCTTTTTTTTTTTAAAAAATTCACACGTTTTTTCACTTTCTTACGTTTCTTTTGTTTTCATACGTTTTTGTCGGTTTTCATACGTTTTCGCCCGTTTTCATACATTTTGGCTGATTTTCATCCATTTTCATACGTTTTCGTCCGTTTTCATACGTTTTTGTCTGTTTCCATAAGTTTTCATCAGTTTTCTTACGTTTTCGTCTGTTTTCTTACGTTTTCACACGTTTTCGCCTGTTTTCTTAAGTTTTCGCCCGTTTTCGTCTGTTTTTGTCTATTTTCATACGTTTTCATCAGTTTTCTTACGTTTTCGTATGTTTTCTTACGTTTTCATACATTTCCGTCCGTTTTCGCACGTTTTCATACACTTTAATACGTTTTCATCCATTTTCTTTCTTTTTCGTCCATTTTTCATACGTTTTCGTCCATTTTCAGACGTGCTTTTATGCTTTCATAAGTTTTTGTCCGTTTTCATACATATTCGTCTGTTTTCTTGCGTTTTCATCCGTTTTCTTACGCTTTCGTCCATTTTCATACGTTTTCATTCGTTTTCTTACATTTTCATTCGTTTTCGTCCGTTTTCATCTGTTTTCTCACATTTTCGTCAATTTTTCATACATTTTCGTCCTTTTTCATATGTGTTTTTACAGTTTCATACGTTTTCATCTGTTTTCATTCATTTTTGTCCATTTTTAAATGCTTTTGGCCATTTTCAGACGTTTTTCATACGTTTCTGAATATCATAAGAGATATTCTATGATATTCAGAATATCACAAGTGATATTCAGTGATATCCTGAATATCACAAGTGATTTTTTGAATATCACATGTGATATTCTTTGATTTTCTGGATATCACAAGTGATATTCTAAGTACCACAAATGATATTATTAATATCATAAATGATATTCTGTGATATTCAGAATATCACAAGTGATATTCTGAATATCACAAGTAATTTTCAACTAATGTTTTGTAACATGAAAATCACAATTGATATTCAGAAAACCAAAAGAGATAGATATTCAGAATATCACAAGTGATATTCAGAAAATCACAAGTGATAGTCTGAATATCAATTGTGATTTTCAAAACGTAAGAAAATAGACGAAAACATAAAAAAATCACAAGTGATATTCAGAAAATCACAAGTGATATTCTGAAAATCACAGGTGATGTTCTGAATATCACATGTCATATTTAGAAAATCACAAGTGATATTCAGAATGTCACAAGTGATTTCACGTTTTCTTTTAATTCACCGTTTTTTACTTTCTAACGTTTTTTGTCCATTTTCAGGATATTACAAGTGATATTCGGTGATATTAAGAATATCAATTGTGATATTTAGAAACAAACGAAAACGAACGAATATGTATGAAAGCGTAAAAACATGTTTGAAAACGTATGAAAAATGGACAAAATTGAAAGAAAACAGATGAAAACGGAGGAAGGCATATGAAAACGGACGAAAATGTATGGAAACGTGTAAAAACTGCCGAGAACGTATGAAAACGGACGAAAATGTCTAAAACCTGTCAAAACGTATAATAACGAAAGAAAACGTATGAAAACGAACGAAAACGTATATAAACGTATGAAAACAGACATAAACATATAAAAACAGACCAAAACGTAAAAAAATGGCTGAAAACGTATGAAAACGGACGAAAACATATGAAAACGAACAAAAACGTATGAAAACGTATAAAAGCTGCCGAAACGTATGAAGACGGACGAAAACGTCTGAAAACGGACAAAAGTTATGAAAACGAATGAAAACGTATGAAAACGGACGAAAACGTATGAAAATGTAAGAAAACGGACGAAAGAAGACGAAAACGTAAGAAAAACGGAGGAAAACGGACAATAATGTCTGAAAACGTATAAAAACTGCCGAAAACGGACAAAAACGTCTGAAAACGGACAAAAATGTATAAAACGGACGAAAACGTCTGAAAACGGAGGAAAACATATAAATATTGACGAAAACATATGAAAACGTCTAAAAATGAGCAGAAACTCAAAAAACGGACGAAAACGTGTATAAACGTATGAGAACGGACAATGAAAGAAAACGGACGAAAACGAATGAAAGCGGACGAAAACGTAATAAATTGAAAAAAAAACGTGAATTTAAATAAAAAGCGTGAATTAAAAAAAAATATACACATGAATTTTTTTTAAAGAAAAAAGAAAAAAAAAAGAATAAAAAAACATTTATTAAGAAAAGAAAAAAAAGTGTAAATAGAAAGAAGAAGAAGAAAAAAAAGCGTAAAGAAAAAAAAGGTAAAAGGAAAAAAGAAAAAAGCGTTAATAGAAAAAAAGAGAAAAAGAACATGAAAAAAAATTGAGTAAATAAGAAAGAAAAAAAGACAAGAAAAAAAACATGGACTTAGGTTGCCATATTAAATCTTATGTTAATCCCCACTGATGACGTATAGTCTACACCGGGTCATGAACCCTATTAGTAAACAATACTATTAGGTAAGCCCACTACGCGTGGGCCAGTTTAACAATAACTAGACTACCAGTTATACGGCTTTGGCTCACGAGGCCCAAGCCCAACGATTATTTATGGAATGGATAGGGAATATCTCCTAAATAATAGAGATATTTACCAAATATCCAATATCGGTGGATACGCCGAGAAGTGAGGAGCACGAAACCTTATCGGTTACATGTATATAAATAGGGAGGTACGATTTACAAACCCTAAAACTCTTCACTAACCCTAAATTCGATTACTTACTCTCACGCCGGAGGATAATCGGGGGAGACAATCCCTCGATAAGCCTAACGGTGTTTGTTGCTTTCATAGTGCGCAGGTCCCCAAGCATTATCATCTAATTGATACGAGAACAGGAACCCAAACAAGGAACGTCCAACTTTTGTATCAACAAGTGGCGCCATCCGTGGGACCCTACACTAAGAACTACGATGACGAAACATAAAAACACAAGCCAGCGGACTCCGCAGATGGATAAGGCACGCCGTGACCCTCCAAGGAGGAACTACCCGGATCTGACCCTTGGGCAAACCACTGGGACAACCAGTGCGCCTGGTCACCAGGAAGTGGAATCAACCCCAATCATCCCAACAGTGGAGTTGCCCGCTGCAATAACTCAGACCACCACGGTAGTTCCAAACAATGAGGATCTTCAGCGTACTCTCTTTACCACCCCTCACCAGACGGCAACTGCTGTGGACAACACAGCACCGCCAGGCGCACCTGACAAAGAGAGGAGGATTAACCTAGAAGAGAACATTACTGCGCTGGAAGAAGATACTCAAGGAGCAATGTTAAAAAATTTCGTATCACGAAATTTTGACACATTGAACAATCTCCTGCAAGAGGAGTCAAGAAGAAGGTCGAGTCATAACTTACATGCTCGACTTAACTTCAATGGAA
Source organism: Artemisia annua (assembly GCA_014162995.1). Taxonomy (NCBI): domain Eukaryota; kingdom Viridiplantae; phylum Streptophyta; class Magnoliopsida; order Asterales; family Asteraceae; genus Artemisia; species Artemisia annua. The sequence continues at coordinate 121,610 of LBNU01037298.1, read as the reverse complement.
CATCTCCACCGCGTTACCTAGAGCGCGAGCATAATGAGAGGCGCACCGATGTCCACTCTAGACTCGGTACACCATCTAATTCGCAGTACTCGGAGGAATACGAGGGTAATGGGCGACGCACACCCGTGTTCTCTAGGCTAGGTAGTCGCAGAGTCCACGATAGAATCGGACCACGACGCTCACCAAGCGAAGGTTCTTCTAGATCGGGAAGCAGAAGAGCTTACGACAAATCTGGGAAACGATCTTCCCCAAGTGAAAGCCCTTCTAGCTCAAACTCCGATGAAAAACGGCGCAAGCGCCGTAAAAGAAGCGATTCTTCCTCAAGCAGTTCCTCGGACAACGAGGATAAGGAAACAGGACACTAGAAGTCCAGAGGAAGACGTCGCGAGGAAGAGGATGAGGACATATCCCTTCCTTGGCATCGCCAAAAGGTTGATGCATTCTCAAAGCGCATCAGCGATTATTCAGACAACAAGAAAAGGCGCATGCCTTCCAATGTCAAAACATATGATGGAACGGGTGACCCTGATGATCACCTAAAAATTTTCGAATCCGCTGCTGGCATCGAAAACTGGCCACAACCTGTGTGGTGCCATATGTTTAACTCCACGTTGGTAGGGAACGCGCGAACTTGGTTTAGCAAACTTCCACGAAGAAGTATAAAAGGGTATGAAGAGTTGCGGAAAGCATTCCGCTTGAACTTCACACAAAGAAAGAAGTACGCTAAGGACCCAGTAGAATTGGCCAGGATCAAACAACGCCAAGGGGAGTCCACGAGCGCCTTCATGGAGCGCTTCAAAGACGAATGCATACACATTAAGGCATGTCCTGAAATACTAAAAATTTCAGGATTCATGAATGCGATCAACAACCAAGAACTTATCAAAAAATTAAATGATAAAGTTCCCCAAACATTCGACGAACTAATGAAGCGTACAAGGTCTTTCGTTCAAGGAGAAGCCGCCGTCGCGGATAGCAAGAAAGCATATTCTAACTACAGGCCGCAAGAACAGTCAAGGAGACAATCCAATGACCATGGCGGCAATCGTAACAAAAGCTATCGCAATGATGGAGGCGCACGGGGGAACGACAAGTATACCCCACTGACAAAAACTCCTAGAGATATTCGCAATAGAGGGAGCAAAATTTCCCAAACCTCCACCAATGCGCACCCCAGAAGGAAAGCGCATAGGGAATGGTTACTGCGACTACCATGGACAGAAAGGCCACACAACGAACGAGTGTGTCCAGCTTCGACAACTAATTGATAAATTAGTAAAAGAGGGTAGGATGGACCACTTAGTCAAAAACATTAAAGAAGGGAAGGATAAGCAAAGAACCGGGGATAAAAAAGAACCACCTAAAGACAAGGCAGACACAATTTACATGATACAATCATGGCAGCGCAAAGTCAAACAAAAGGTCAGCCAAAGGTTCTCTCCTAACGACGAGATTTCCTTCCCAAAGTTGACCGCGGACAACGCGGTGGCAGAACCACTCACCATTGAAATATATGCGGGAGGTCACAATATTCACCGCATGTACGTAGATGGAGGATTTGTCCCTTAGTTTATAGCAAAAAACTAGTTTGCAAAATAACTTTTCTCTTTATTATTAACTAAAACTAATCAAAGTTTGTCCCCAAAAACTGGTGCAAACAACATACATGAAGGAAGACAGATTGTCCAAATAATGGATGCAATCAGTCACATACGTCAACACTCAACGCTTAACCTATTTTCATGATTGAACGATTAAAAAAAAAAAAAAAAAAAAAAACCGAGAGAAATTATCAGGAGAGAGAGAGAGAGAAACAATGAGATGGTCAAACATGATTGACCATGTTGTATTATTGTGAGAGTGAATTAATAAGCAAGCCTATAATTTTTTTATTTGTGATTAGTGAACATAATATATCAATATATCATGTTTGATCCAATTTGAGAATACTAATCCGATAATAATATCCTAGATCTATCTCTTTGCTTATATAATCTGAGAAGTTTCAATATCAACCCTTGAACTTTGAACTTCTCCTTTTTGGACATAAAACTTCTACAATAATATAACTGCAAGAATGCCTGTAGTATTTAAACACTAAACACAAACTATAAATGGCAAACTATTTTTAGTTTGGTTATAATCCAACAATATTTATCTCAGAGATGCATGTCTCTAGGAAGGAAATACAATGCATCTCTAGGAAGGAAATACAATTATGCTACTGAATAAGTAGACACGCATACATGTCTTTATTACAACACACTAGAGTCTAGAATCTAGATAGGTTATAGAACGTGATCAAGTCTTTTTTAACAACGAGCTTTACGATTTGTTAAATCATAATAGCATCCTTCTGCTGGTCCTTTGCCGCAGTACTTATTGCACTTCATCGTTTGCTGATTTATCATTTGGTAAACACAAAAAAATCCAGCACACGATGGCCTTTGACTACCATTAGTGGGCTCGCAATTTGTTTCTTTCAGACATGCGGTAGCTACAACGTTTCCCGATTCCCACGCGAAGTTGAACCCCTTCTTTATCTTATTGAGCGCAGCAATCCTTTTATACATTTCTAAAATTTTTGGCAGATTAAGATTAACTGGCCGCGGTGGCCTTATAGCCAACTTGCGATCCTCCATCCTGCACATTATTTATAGATTCTAAATGATAAATATGGCCATTTTGGTGTGCTATTGTGAAAAAATCTACTTATAATTAATTACTAAACTAACTGATATGAATCTGAAAGCATATATGCTGATATAATAGTAAAATCTTGACAATGTAGTAAATGTACGTATTAACGTTAGTAAATGGTAACCCAAAAGAAATGACAAGAAAGAGTTATTAATGTATACCGAGCTGAAGGGAGATGATCATCTGCATACGAAGAACAAATAAGGAGAGTGATTGGTAAGAGAAATAACATTGATTTCTTATTGAGGATATCCATTTTTCTTTTGTATATGTGTGAGTGATACTAGCTTGTGGTCTTATCTTATATAGGCAAGTTTTTTAGCTTTGGTCCCATAACTAATCCAATTGTTCACACCTTGTGTCTATCTAGTGTCTATATAAAAACTATTACTAGCGTATAGTTGAACTAGCGATCAAGAGCCACTAGCCCAACCCGACTAAAAACATTGAACCCAAGTTGCATGGATTATTGGATTATACCCAAGTTGCATGGAAAGAAAAGATTCTTACTAAAAAGACATGGAAATGAAAGAACGAAGAAATTCAGAGGAAAGACTGGGGGGCTTTTGTTCGTAAATCCAGCACATGGTTTTTGCTTTTTTGGAATTTATTGTTAGGCTAGGTCCATTGCATCATATGAAATATCGGTAAATGAAAGGCTAGGAAGATTAACAAACTTGAGCAAGTTCTATTTTCTATAAGAAATATGAGTAAAAATATTTTTGGTCGAGTTGTATGATGTAGCCATTGGCTGACGTAGCCATTGAAAGTGCAACATATAGATTGGGTGTCTTTGACCGTTGGAGGTTCTGTTGATGGTATTCTGACTCGACCACCTTTACAGCATCGGTTGTACATAATATTTTCATTAGGAGCAGAAGCGGAGCCAGGATTTTAAGTTAAGGGGGGCCGAACTTGACGTATAAATTATAGCATTATAGACATCACACTAAAATGAATTGTTGTTTTTTAACCCATCATGCAACCTAAAACTGTACTCCGTAATAATTAGGAACTAAGTTAAATCAGAAAAGAATAGTTTGATAAGTAAATTAACTTTGGTGCTATATCAGATTGGCTATTAATGAGGGGGGCTAATTTTAAACACTGATAGGAACATAGCTTATAACTTGAATAATTAACTAACACCGTTGAGCTTATTAGGAATTGCTCAACAGCTAACACCCACTAGTTACCCTACTAGCTCGACCCCTGATTATGAGCATGCTTTTGAAGACATTCCACATACCAAAATTGGGCAATACAATGCTTACGGACTTGATCACAATCTCCTAAATCCAAATATGTCAAAGAAGGTCCTGAAATGTAACCAAAAATAGACTTGATGAAACAAAACAATGCTTAAATGAATGACAAAATTGTACGTTGTGTATATGCATCAAATACATTCAGAGGAAAACTCCGCAATGGATCTTTGTAGAACATTAGATCTTTTAGGTGAATATAGCTTTGAAGAAGAAGAAGACGGGTCAATAATATTCTCAACATCTATATAATGGAATGTTGGCTATTAGAACTATTGAAACCAATTCAATTTCTAGCCCAAATCCATATCTAACATCCTGTTATAGTTAACTAATTTGATAAGATGTAGGATAACATCATAATTATATCAAGATATGTGATCAGTTACATTGTAGTAAATTAGCTAACAATATATCTTTATCATTTACCTATGTGGGATGCCTAACGATTAAAGGCCATATAATATACATGCTTTAACGATTGTCTAGTAATCATTTTTATCCAAAAAGATTAAAGGCCATATATACATGCTTTAACGATTGTCTAGTAACTGTGCTACTAGATCAAAGATCTGTCATTTAGTAATATGGACATTTATCTGTCAGCTGCAACACTAAGTTATCTTTTCAAGGTTAATAATGTATGGTTGGTTTCTCATTTAAAATTGCACAGTTTATATGCATAAAAGTGAATTTCCCCCCATAGCGTAAAAGCGAATCTCATGAGTCCCATTAGCCTCAGTAATTATACTTAAGACGTTTATATGGAAATCCTTTTAATAAATGTTTTAGTAACTTGGGTTAAACTTCATAAGCGAGAGTCGTTTTAAGCAAAAGGTATTCAAAAGTAAAGAAATATATATCTCATATAGAGAAAAAGTTGGTTTGCGACACACGTTTCAGGCTTTGTTTAAAAAATGATGGGTGTGAAGGGTTTTTAATGTGCGTGACATGCTCTTAGATGGTCTATTCGTTAACTATTATAAGTGCAGCAAAGTTTCACAGAGTAGTTAATACAATCCCTGTCGAGGCTTCCCCAGCGAACATTCCCCAGCGACATGTCACTGGGGAAAGGTATCCCAAGCGACATGTCGCTTGGGAAAGACCCGAATTTTCGCTAGGGAAAGGGGTAAACGTTGTAGTGATGACAGAGCACGCTCCTACATCTATTAGTTTTCCGTCACTTAAGCCATCACAGCTCGATTATTAGTCTTAAACAATCGATCAACACCCTCGATCGATCATTAATTGGAATGAGAATAGTAGTCAAATAAATTTTCTCTCTCTCTCTCTCTCTGTCTCTTCAGAGTTTAGATTTAAATTTGCAAAGAAGCAAATTTGACATAGCATACTACGTTAATGATGTCCATAAACTTAAACACATTAACATATAATAATATTAATATCTTACAAGACAAACACAATTACTACTGGGAATTGAACATGATCGATCGTAACAACTTAACACCACCTTAAACGCATACTTATTATACTTATTTGGGAATTGAATATGTTGATAATCATATATAACTGGGAACATGATCGATCTTATTATATGTCATCATCATCATCATCATCATCATTTGGCTTGAATAATGAGGAACTAATGATGAGGCGGCGGCGGCGGTGATAATTTCCTGGGTCGTTGAGGCTTTGGTGGTTTAGGTTTCCAAGCTATAGGAGTGGGCCAGCGGAAACTTACCTTCTTTTCCATCGGTGAAGTTTCATGAGGTCCTACACAAATTGTATGTAGAACATAATAAGTATAGCGAAATCTGATATGCTTGATAGGGTAAAATATGATATACAAATGTAAAACCAACAGTTATGAAAATACTTTATGATGTAACAAACCCTTAAAACTTACTTTTATACTTAATTATAAACTCCCTCCGTCCCAAAAAGAGAGTCCACAATCAAAAATTGTTGAAATTATGATATGTGTAATTAATGCTAATTTTAATTGATAAAAAGTCATTTTTACCTTCATAATTAATATAGAAATAAAAAATGAGATATTAATGCAAGTTTTAATTTAAAAGGTAAAGTAGGAAAACTAGTAATAATTACTGTTCATATATAAAAACTGGAGACTTATTTTGGGACAAATATAAATAGTAAGATGGACTTTTTTTTGAGACGGAGGGAGTAGTATCTTACTTACATTTTAGATCACACGAACGAAATTAATAAACTCAAAAGCTAAGTTTGAAACCCGCATCAAGGTAATTTTCAAAAAAAGAGGAAAACAAAATCAGGTCTATTAACATATATCATATTTAACACATACCGTGAACCATTGAAATTACGAAAGGGCATGAAACCAAGAGGATACAAAAGAGAACAAAGATAATATTGCGACCCATTATTTGCTTAATTAACCCTGTGTGTTTTTGAGTAGATGTGTGTCTGTTACATTCTGTGAACTTCCCTTTTATAGACATGCATGTAAAGAGCCCAAATTAATTTGTGGGATCAAATAATTAGTAATTACTCCGTATATTGCAAATTGCATGGCAAGTTGAGAGGAACATAACAAAGTACACTACCAACAAGTAGAATAAAAAGTATAGTTTTGCTTCCTATTTATAATTTTTATTTTATTTATTTGAACCATAGGCTTGTGTTCCAAATGGTTGCAGGTTCATGTCCTGCTTAGGATATTTGAGATTTATTTTTTATTTTTTTTAACGGCAATTTTAACCATCTTACAATATTTAAATCACAAAACTATCTCACATGTTCTAAGCAGGACTTGAACCTGCAACCATTTGATTGGGGAGCTTTTCACACAAGATGGGGGTACCATTATGTGGTTTTGATCGTTTAAAGTTCGAAAAGCTATGAAGATGCATGATATCGTTATGAATCATCTCGAACAGAACTCACATCGGTATGCTACTGTTTCCTTAAAGAAGGCTAGTACGTACTGTTCTCAGATTTAGTTATAGTTTTGATACGACCCGGTAAGGGTTGTATCGAGATATAGCACCACTTTTAGCGTGTGCGAGCTCCGTAAGAAAATAGAGATAGAAAGACTAGAGAATTACTTGACAAACTTGATTGATTCATTCATAATAATGATTCGGTATATATAACCGAATAACACTAGCTTGTAAAACAAGCCAAACATAAAGACATATCTAAACAATGACACTTTCCTAATACGACACAAAGACATCCTAAATAAATATAATATGACATAAAGCCGGGGGCGTATCATTCCCCACTCCTTCGAAATCATCTTATCCTCAAGGTGTTGTCTTGAAAAATTCTCTTGATTCCGTGATCACATATCCTAATCCTAATCTTAGTCATATCTTCCACTCCCGTAGTTCTCCTGCCTTCCGCTACCGCAACCAACTCATTTTTCCTCTTCCGCTTTTCACTACCTTGGACATAACACAACACCATTCTTACGCCTTCCGCTACCCATGCCGTAACAAGTTTACCTCGGTAGTGTATGATTTGTATTGATCTCGGTATCACCTTGTTAGTTATTGTTCTCGTTAAGTTAGTTTAGTTAAGTTACTGTTTCATCCCGTAATCATGTCGGTAGTCGTTTATGAATATAGTGACTATTGTTCTCGGTATTACTTTGGTATTGTAGTTGTTTGACTAGTCAACCCGTGTTATTGTTACGTAACGTTTAATTTTGATTCGAGATATTTGTATCCTTCGATCAAAGGGCAGTTACGCAGTGTTATACCAAAGTAATTTATATGAGACACGGTTTGGTATTATTTGTTCTAAGATACTATAGTCCCGAGTTACCATAGATCCAAATTATTAACCCGAATTACTATTTGTACCGAGATGCTATTGCACTTGTTATCCGAAATACTTAGTCCCAAGTTACTAGTTTCCGAGAACGTTAGTGTTAGTCCATTTTAGTATTTCTAATTTTAAATTTAAAACCGAATTTCACGTATCAAGTTTTTGGCCATGGCTCAAACTCTTCGTTAGATGTCTTTTTGCTTTTCAAACCTGCACCATTGTCGTAAATCAAAATGTTTGGCCTTGGTTCGAACTCGTCCTTAGACGTCCTCTTACCTTCTTATGTATCTTTACATTACATTTTTTGTTACAGAGCTTTGAATGAATTTTAATGCAGATTGCTCTTTGGCTTGTATTGAGACCTCTAGACAATATTAGTAATGTATGTGATTGTTTTTTAAAACATGTCTTACAATAAGGGTTTAAAATAAAGTTTTTAAAAGAAAGGGAAATGTATACAAAATACTTGCATAAGTTGAAGGTTATAACTTAAAATTTTTAATGGCGCAAAGAAAATGTTGGGCCACAAACACAAATATAGCCCATATGAGTGATCTGGACATTTATTGTCAGCTGCAACACTGTCATTTTTTCAAGGTTAATGTATGGTTGGTCTCTCATTTAATATTGCACAGTTTAATGGCTGTTCTAAAAGTGAATTTCTCCCTCTCGCGTAAAAACGAATTTCATGAGTCGTCCCATTAATTAGCCTCAGTAATTATACTTAACACGTTTATATAGAAATCCTTTTAATAACTGTTTTAGTAACTTGGGTTAAACTTCATAAGCGAGAGACGCTTTTAAGCAAAAGGTATTCGACAGTAAAAAATATATCTCATATAGAGAACAGTTAATTTGCGACACGTTTCAGGCTTTGTTTAAGAAATGATGGGTGTGAAGGGCTTTAAATGTGCGTGACATGCTCTTAGATGGTCTATTCGTTAGTTTCAGAGAGTAGTTAATACAAAATAGACAGAGCACGTTCCTACATCTATGATTTTTCCGTCACTTAAGCCATCACAGCTCGATTATTTCTCGATAATTTTGGTAAAAGTGAATTTCCCCCTCTAGTAAATGCACGTATTAACGTTAGTAAATGGTAACCCAAAAGAAATGACAAGAAAGAGTTACGGAGTATTAATGTATACCGAGCTGAAGGGAGATGATCATCTGCATACGAAGAACAAATAAGGAGAGTGATTGGTAAGAGAAATAACATTGATTTCTTATTGAGGATATCCATTTTTCTTTTGTATATGTGTGAGTGATACTAGCTTGTAGTCTTATCTTATATAGGCAACACTACAAGAAAAACTGGTTTTAGTGACAAGTGGGATTTCGTCACTAACAGCAAAAATTCGTCACAAATCCTACTTGGTGATGAAATCTGAGGTCGTCATTTGTCGTCACAATAGGTCCGTCACTAAATTTTTTTAGAGACGAAAATGCAAAAAGTCGTCATTAATATGTGACAAAATCAGAGTTGTCACCAAATTTTTGACGACATCTTTCGTCACAAAATTTGTCATTAATGGCTGTAAGTCGTCACTAATTTTGGTCCAGTTGACGATAGAAGGTCGTCACAAATTTTAGAACAGTGACCAAAAAGGTCGTCACTATGGCCATAAGAGTTTGGTCATTATAATACGACAAATTATTTAGCCGTAGACGCAGTTAGATGCTTTGCACACCACATACAACGACATACTCGATACAATTTTTCCCAAAACGATTATCATTCCAAAACAAATGTATGAAGCATGTAATGTAAACAAAGTGCTAATATTATTCTACATTATGCAAGCTAAGCTAGATTACATGTATACGTAAATCTTACAAAGTCTTACATGTATGAACTGTGAAACAAACATGACTATCATAAAAGAGAGTTTTCCCTACGTCGTAAGCTCATATTTCCCCTTTAACGCCATAAACCAAATCATCACTGCAAAACAAAAAAAGAAAATTCATACAATCAGATTTAATTTGCAACTGATTTGTGTCAGCTTGTCAACCTTATAGCATTAGCATCGGTAAATGTTAGTCTTGCATAACTATATGTTACAGTCACATTAAAATGTACTTGTGAGTACCCTACAAAATTCTGTTTTGACCCATACTAGAAATGACTCATTTCAACCCAAACCTGTTTCGACCCATATGCGAAGGAATGTAAAAAATATGTGAGGCAACTTACAGACGTTCATGTCACAAGGAACTAAGTTCTGAAGGAAAGACGCCCATCGATCTCATTTAGACCACCTTGACATTACAATGTAAACCTGCATACAACATTTAACAAAAATGAAGCTTTAATTAAAGTTTAAAAACGGATAATGTGGACCACTCTTTGGCAATGTTTACATTACAGCCAACACATTTTTAAAAATTAAAGAAACACATTTTTAATGTAGTTTGTGTCGAGTCTCGTCCATCATTAGAAGTTCCGTCTAAATCACAGGCCTGCTTTAGACAATTCTCCATTGGTCAAACTTCAACCAGTTAGGACTATTAACAGTGCAGACTCTCCAGAAAGAATTCCTTTCCTAACATTCACAAATATATATCACTAACAAAAACTAGAATGCGTTTTAACAAATGCCTGTTAACACTTGCACTTGTCTATGAGTTGCAATGATTCGACATGACCACTTTTACCCAAAAAGGTAGCTAGTTTAGCGAAAAAGAAATACCAGTCTCATATGATTGTTGTGGTCTAGATCTTGTTTAGTCAATTAATGTGCCCCATAACTCATCAATGAGCTGCAATGATGCATCTAATGTTTAGTAGAAACATTGGTTCATTGTCAACATTAAAATGATTCTTAACTTCTTAAATTACAATACAGCGTAAGGAGACCAACCTTTATACAACGCACGTGGATCTTCACGCAATACAGATCTAAGAGCATTGGCAATCCCTAGACATTGGCTGGAAGATTGATCAGTCTGCAAACAATAAAGCCCTTGTAATATGTGACTATGTATGCAGTCAACGAGTTTCCAACATTATAAAACCTTAAATACCTGCACAGTAAGCCAACCTTGAAGTAAGTCCATTGGGTTTAGCTGACATGGAATTATTCCAAGATGATCAGAAATGAGACGCAAGAGATGGCTGAGTTCAATATCCTTTCTGGAAAATAGATATAAATATTATCTTCTATTAGTTTACCATGTGAACAAATTATGTTTATTTATTGATTACATAAGCCTCCAAAAATATATATAATGATAGTGGAAATAGAAAATTTGAACATCATAAGCTCCCACCTTCACGGGAAATGCAAAAATTTAATCAAGATAGTTAAGACTTATCTGACCTATTACAGTTAAATCAGAGTGAAGACTTATCAGAGGGAATGTACATACCATCACGTTTAAAAAAATCTCTACAATGCAAAACAAACACAACCCATCAATTACAACCTTAAAACTACCTATTAAGAAAATCAGTTGGAACCATTAACTCTGTTTCCTACAGGGTAAATAAGGATAGCTGACTAAAAAACAAACAACCATGAAGGCTTGCAAAACTAGACGAACCAACTACAGGACAAACAAACAATAAGGTATGAAAGCAATGATAAAGAACATGTTGTCCCAAACTCTTTGCTAGATCGATATATAAGTTGCAAATATGAATAAGTAAAATCTATATTTTCATTAACCTTGTATTCGAATACATGTATACATATATATATAAATTGGAACGTTGCAATGAAGCATTGCGTCCCTTCGTCTTTTTGATCCTAACCGAAATAACAACCCTAACCATAATTCGGTTATTAGGTTTCTAACTTAACACTTTTGGTCCTTTAAGTTTTAACTAATATAATAACGAGCATAAGATAAAGATTATCGGGTCACATTCTCCTCCTTAATCTTGATCGTTGCTCCTTGCTAAATCTTGAACTCCGAGCATTTGTCGCATTGTCGTGAACTTCAATCTTGGTAGAGCCTTTGTTAATATATCTGCTCTTTGTAGTTCTCCGCTGACGTGTTCCACATTGATGTGTCCATTCTCTACGCATTCTCGAATGAAATGATAGCGAATGTCGATGTGTTTACTTCTTCCATGNCTTAAATACCTGCACAGTAAGCCAACCTTGAAGTAAGTCCATTGGGTTTAGCTGACATGGAATTATTCCAAGATGATCAGAAATGAGACGCAAGAGATGGCTGAGTTCAATATCCTTTCTGGAAAATAGATATAAATATTATCTTCTATTAGTTTACCATGTGAACAAATTATGTTTATTTATTGATTACATAAGCCTCCAAAAATATATATAATGATAGTGGAAATAGAAAATTTGAACATCATAAGCTCCCACCTTCACGGGAAATGCAAAAATTTAATCAAGATAGTTAAGACTTATCTGACCTATTACAGTTAAATCAGAGTGAAGACTTATCAGAGGGAATGTACATACCATCACGTTTAAAAAAATCTCTACAATGCAAAACAAACACAACCCATCAATTACAACCTTAAAACTACCTATTAAGAAAATCAGTTGGAACCATTAACTCTGTTTCCTACAGGGTAAATAAGGATAGCTGACTAAAAAACAAACAACCATGAAGGCTTGCAAAACTAGACGAACCAACTACAGGACAAACAAACAATAAGGTATGAAAGCAATGATAAAGAACATGTTGTCCCAAACTCTTTGCTAGATCGATATATAAGTTGCAAATATGAATAAGTAAAATCTATATTTTCATTAACCTTGTATTCGAATACATGTATACATATATATATAAATTGGAACGTTGCAATGAAGCATTGCGTCCCTTCGTCTTTTTGATCCTAACCGAAATAACAACCCTAACCATAATTCGGTTATTAGGTTTCTAACTTAACACTTTTGGTCCTTTAAGTTTTAACTAATATAATAACGAGCATAAGATAAAGATTATCGGGTCACATTCTCCTCCTTAATCTTGATCGTTGCTCCTTGCTAAATCTTGAACTCCGAGCATTTGTCGCATTGTCGTGAACTTCAATCTTGGTAGAGCCTTTGTTAATATATCTGCTCTTTGTAGTTCTCCGCTGACGTGTTCCACATTGATGTGTCCATTCTCTACGCATTCTCGAATGAAATGATAGCGAATGTCGATGTGTTTACTTCTTCCATGAAAAACTGGGTTCTTCACAAGTGCTATTGCTGAAACGTTATCTACCTTCAACGTTATCTTCTTTTCTTCATTTCCAGTTAATTCACTAAGTAATCTTTTCAACCATAAGGCTTGACATGCTGCTGCAGTAGCCGCCATGAATTCTGATTCACATGATGATAGCGCCACTGTCGGTTGCTTCTGAGTACACCAAGTAATGGGTGACTCTCCAAAGTAAAATACTATGCCAGTAGTTCCTTTTCCTTGATCAGTGTTGATTCCATAACTACTGTCGCTGTAACCTGTAATCTTGCAGCCGCCTTCTTTCTTGTAAATTATTCCATGCTCCTTTGTTCCTTTAATATATCGGATTACTTGCTTTACTGCTTTCAAGTGATGTTCCTTTGGTTCTTGCATCCACCTGCTGAGTAGTCCGACTGAATAACTAAGATCTGGTCTTGTATGTAGTAAGTACCTGAGACTTCCAATTAAGCTTCTGTAGTAAGTTGCGTCAACTGAGTTTCCATCTTCCGCCTTGACCAACTTAGTACCGGGATCCATTGGTATCTTCGTATCATTACTATCTTCCATATTTGTTTCCTTCAAGATCTTGTTAATATAACCTGTTTGCTTGATTGTAATCTCTCCTCCTGTCTGCGTAACTTCTATTTTTGCCAGGCCCTTAGGGGATCTTGGATCAATCATGATGAACTTTCTAGTGAAAAACATTCTGAGTATGCATCAGCAGATGATGCAGGGACTCGGTACCAAACAGAAGGGTGGTTCTTGTTTTCTGAAACACACGTTATTCTTATTCCACACATTGAAACGTTTACAATTGAAACCTATTTATAGTTTACTAATCGACACTATAAACAGACGTGTCTATTCTGAGAGTTAGGAACCAAAAGACACATCTCTTCCTAAAATAACGTTATTAACAGTTTCAAACTATCTATATAACATGTTTGGTCCTTCAACTTTCAATGGCTTATGATTCTTGATTATTTCAAGTCCAACATCTATCCCAAGGTAATAAGCTAACAATCCTAAGTCGCTCATTTCAAACTTTTCTTCCATCTGGGATTTGAATAATTCTACTTCTTTCTTTGGAGTGCCCGTGATTATTAAGTCATCCACATAAACTCCAACTATAACTGTAGAATTTTTGGTTCTCCTTGTATAAACTGCTTGTTCGAGATTACACTTCTTGAAATCTAATGACTTTAAGGTTTGATCAAGCTTCACATTCCAAGCTCTCGGTGCTTGTCTTAATCCATATAAAGCTTTAATAAGCTTATACACTTTTCCTGAATTTCCTGGTTGTATAAATCCTTCATGTTGTGTAACGTAGACTTCTTCCTTTAAATCTCCATGTAAAAATGCTGATTTTACATCCAAGTGATGAACTTGCCATCCATTATGTGCTGCTAATGCTAATATTAACCGTACTGTTTCTATCCTAGCAACTGGTGCAAATACTTCATCGAAGTCTATTCCTTGTTCTTGTACATATCCTTTTGCTACTAAACGCGCCTTGTATCTTATGATCTTTCCTTGTGCATCTCGCTTGGTTTTAAAAACCCATTTGAGTCCAATTGCCTTTTGATCTTCTGGCAATGTAGTAAGAATCCAAGTTTTATTCTTATTTATTGAATCCAATTCAATCTCCATGGCCTCAATCCATTTCTTATCTGCTGATGCTTCCTTATAGTTACGAGGTTCTTCTTCAGTGAAGAATAAGCTAGGTGTTTCAACATGAGGTGCATTTTCATAAACTTCTGCTAAGCTTCTCATTTCTCGTACTGGTGTATGATCATATCTCTGATCTGAGTTCTCTAAAGAACTAATAGTAGCTTCATCCTCTTCCTCTGAGTTAGGATGGTAGGTGTAAGTTTGTGGTGTGACTGGTGTATTAGGTTCTTGTGTCTGATCCGGTTCTTGATATGTATCATCAAAGTTGTTTGGTGCTTGATACATGTCATCAGTATTGGTTGGTTCGTGATACATGTTGACTGGTGTAGTATTTTCAGTGTCAACTTCTGTTAACACAAAACTAGTCCAAGATGTGTCTTGTGTCCTTGTATCTTCCTCATTTGTGTTCCAGTCCCACGGTTTTGTTTCCATAAACTTAACATCCCTACTAACGTGTTTTTTCTTGGCTATAGGATCATATAACCTACATGCTTTTGATCCTTCCTCTACTCCTAAGTAGATCATTGGTGTGCTTCTGTCATCCAATTTCTTTATATGAGGTGTTGTTATTTTTGCATAAGCTGTGCATCCGAATATCCTTAGGTTTTCTAAGTTTGGTTTTCTATTATATAGTGCCTCATATGGAGTTTTATTTATCAGGGCTCTTGTAGGTACCCTATTCAGTATGTAAATAGCATGTTTCACTGCTTCCGCCCAAAAAGTTAAGGGTAACTTCATGGCTTTCATCATACTTCTCGTAGTTGATAACACTGTCCTATTTCTTCTCTCCACTACTCCATTCTGCTGTGGTGAGTAAGGTGCTGTCAACTGTCTCGCTATTCCATTATCTTTACAATATTTAGTGAATTCATTCGATGTAAATTCACCTCCTCTATCTGTTCTTAGCATTCTTACTCTCAATCTCATTTCCATTTCTATCTTTTGCTTAAATTCTTTGAATGTACTTAATGCTTGGTCTTTCGAAGTTAGAAAGTATGCCCACATAAAACGTGTACAATCATCTACTAACAAGAATATTAATTTCTTGCCTGAGTGTGTTGCTGGACTAATAGGACCACAAAGATCTCCATATATCAAGTCCAACGGGTTCTTTGATCTGAATTTAGCTTGGTTTGGAAATGGTGTTCTACTATGTTTTCCTAATAAACATGCATCACAAATTTGTCCGGCATGTTTTATTTTTGGTACTCCATCCACTAGACCCTTGCTAGTCATCTTGTTAATATCGTAAAAATTTAGATGACCTAATCTAGCATGCCATAACCATGCTTGGTTATCTACATTTGCTAAGAGACATATAGGTGTATCTATTTGTAATCTAATACTGTAAAGTCTATTCTTGGATCTTTCAACTTTCATCAACAATTTTCTGCTCTTATCATACAAAGTCAGTTTATTTCCCTCCATTATAACTTTACAACCTATCTCCGTAAGTTGTCCTAGACTTAGTATGTTGCTCTTAAGGTTTGGTATATAATATACATCCGTTACTACCTTTTGTTCCTGGTTTCTACAACCTAACAATATAGAGCCTTTCCCCTTTATCTGTACATATGATCCATCTCCAAAACGTACTCGTCCTGTTATGTTTTCATTCATATCCTTAAAATGACTCTTAGTTCCCGTCATATGGTTACTTGCACCATTATCTAAATACCATATGCTTTCGTCCTTTGAAGCATATTTGCCTGGTTGAATTTGGCCTTCATTCAACAATACTTCCTCGTGATTGGTTTCGTGCATAGTCATTAATAGTGATGGTTCATCATCTTCTAAGATAAGGTTCGATTGTTCCTGAGCTGTTGATTTTACTCTACACTTACTCATAAAATGTCCAAGTTTGTTGCACTTGAAACATCTTAATTTACTCAAATCCTTATTTGTATTCTTATTAGGGTTTCCCTTATAATTTGAGTTTCCTTCTTGTGAGTTATTTCTGTGTTTATTATTTCGCCAGTTTCCTCGTGAATATTTTGATCTACCTCCACGTTTACTAAAATTCTTTCCTCTTCCTGAGTGTTCACCATGTGTAAATAGTAAATTCTCCTGGCTTTCAACTTGACCTCCCTTCCGGAGTCTTATTCTTTCCTCAAACGCCTTGAGTTTTCCAGTGATCTCATCTAGGGTAATGTCGTCTAGATCACTAGTTTGTTCTATGGATGCTACTATCTGAATGAATCTATCGGGTGTGGAGTCTAATAGTTTTCTAACTATAAGTGATTCATCTAATGTTTTCCCTAGTTCTTTTGCCTTCGTGACATAGCCATTTAACTTGTCTGCAAATGCATCCACCGTCTCATCTTCCTTCATCTGAAGTGAGTTAAATCCAATCATCAATGATTGTAACCGTGCTTGCTGCACTCTTTCTTCTCCAACGTGTCTCTTCTTTAACGTATTCCATAATTCTTTGGCCGTCTTACAACTTGCTACTTGTAAAATTACATCCTCGGTCAACGCTTGATATAACAAGGCCATTGTTGCCTTGTTTTTCTTATCATCTACTTCTGTGTTATCCTTAGGATCTATTGCTTCCCACAAACCATGTGCTTCTAATATAACCTTTATTTGTATAGCCCATACGGTGTAATTTGTGTTTTTCAATTTTGGGCATTGGTATTGTGCAATAGGTGTTAAGGGTTTCACTATATTGGATGTATTGGTGTTGTCGTTAGTCGTGTCAACGGTAGTCATCTTATTGGAATTTATTATCTTCACCGTTTAATGCGTAAGGAATTTTATTCTTCCTAGTATGGTATTTTTCTAATATGGGAATTATATAATCACTCTTAATACTACGGGATCAATAATAGTTATCGGGATTTCCTAATAGTATAAACTAAGTATATATCTATACTATATTTATATTTTTATAATGAAATCCAAAGATGAAAAAAAACTTGTTACTTGTGATCTTGTTATTGTTGTGAATACAAGTTGTATTCGATTGTCTCGTTAGTAAAACCGTTCACCAACGTTTGTTCTTATTCCCACTTTGTTCCTTTTGTTTTCTCCTTGACTCGTTCCTTTTGTTTCTCACCAATTCGACTTCAAGTTTTTTTACAAACTTTCGGATTTTCTTTGTTGATGTCGTTGTTGTTTTGATTTGGATCAAACACAAACACCACGCTTCCTTTCTACTTTTCCTTGTCGAAATTGTTGTTGTTTTTTGTACCCAACGAGTCTAACAAATTTTCAAGGCCTCCTTGTTTTGTTTTTTATTTCGTATTCCTTTTGTTCTATAAACAAAAAACTCACGGCCTCCTAGTTCTTGTTGTTGTTTGTTGCCAGAATTTGCTTCGACACAAAACAATCAAACAAACTTCTAAATACCACACTACACGTTGTTATTTTCCCTTTGTGTGTTGCCCTTGATTTCGATCACGTTGAAATCTCTAGGTTCCCTTCACACAAACCTTCGGTACCACTCCTTGGTAACCCTTCGAATCAAAAAAAAATCAGTCACTTCGTTTTTTTTGATTTTATTATCAGCGAAACAAACCAATCTTTTGGTTTTTTCCGTTTCTGTGCTTCGTTGTTGTTGTTGTTCTTTGTGTTAAAATCGACACAGTCTCCACACGCTCCTTTTCAAGTATCTAAGATACTACGTATACGTTTTTCTTTCAATCAACAACGTTCTTGCTTTGTGTTCTTTTCTTCAAACCGGTTCCTTTTCGCTACTACACAAAGTCTCCAAAGTTCTTCCACGACACCAATAACGTTTGATGTTAAACGTTTGCAACCCTTACGTAAATTAGATTGTGCACTATCTTTTCTACGCGTTTCCTTATTCAAATCGTTGTTTGTTTCCTTTGGAAGATAAAGAAAAACAAACGTTCCTCGCTGAAGAAAAAAAATGTAACGATGTTCTTTTCCTTCACTGCGTTCTTCTATGGCTTCTCGATATGATTTTTTGTTTTTTTGATGTCGAAACAGATTCTTGTTTCGTTGTGTTAATCCTTGCTCTCTGATACCAATTGTTGTCCCACGTTTCTCTCTAGATCGATATATAAGTTGCAAAATATGAATAAGTAAAATATGTCTATTATTGATTAACCTTTTAAATGTTACATTTGTTTACATATATATATAGAGTATGAAACGCTGCCTTATGAAACGTTGCATCCCTTCGGTTTGGGTTGTGTCCAACCGAATTAACTACCAAGTTAGTTATTAAGTTTCTAACTTACAAATTCGGTCCTCTAACTATTTACTAATAATAAGTAAGCAATGAATAAAGATTATCGGGTCACACTACGTACATCTTACTGGTGACAATTGGTAGCATGAATTTGCCTTGTCTGAGAGCACAGAAGGATGTTTATTAAAAAAAAAAAAATCAATTTTAGATCAAGAAAATGAATTATTGTTATAATCGGTAGCACGAATTAGCCTTGATAGGAGTGCATAGAAGGATATTGTTTATGTTCAAGCATCCAATGAAGTTTTAATAGCTTTAGTACCTTGTTGGTTGGGTTTCACAGGTTTGGCTTGGAGCCAATTCCTTTTGAGAATTTGGTTGTAATTCACCATGGGTCGAATATTAATAAAACAATAATATGTAAATGGAGTATATGAACTTGATAATCAAAGTAAGACTTTATAACTGTAAAAGATTCTGTAACATTACAATTGACTCGATCCTAGACTATATATATAATGATGAAACGTTGTGACTTTTCATGGAAGCATTGCAACGTTTCACTCATAACTGTTCTAACCATAAATAACTGTCAACAACTTAACGGGGTGTTTGGGTTAAGGTTTAACCCAGTCCACAAGTTTTAACCCGTTTGACCCATAAGACTAGAAATACTTAAAATACATAAATAACATATATAAACAACATTCTAAGTGATCATAGTGCTACATCTCCCTCCTGATTACTGAATGTTGATTCTTTCCATCATGCTGTGCTTGAGTTTCTTCAAATAATGATGACAAAGTCATCATTTTCTTCTGTGCATTCACTTGACTTACTGCTCTCTTTCATGACTTCTTCTCTTTCAATCTTGATTCTTTTCTTTGGTGATTCATCAACTACTTCCATTGCATCTTCCAAATCTGCACTTGGCTGTGGTATAATGTCTGCAGTAACTCTGCCATTCTCATCACTTTCTGCCTTCCCTAGATTTGCTCTAAGTGCATCTTCATAGTAAATTTTCACCAATCCTAAGTATTCTTTGTAGCATGCTTTCACTGTTTCCTTTTCTTCTTCTGCCAATCCTAAGAGCTTTGCAACTTGGTGCCATTGATTGTTGAAAGTAACATTCATATATCCTCCAAGTGCATCTACAAACTTATATAATCCTAACATATCCACTTTTATCACCCCAATGAAGGGTGGTAAATTTCCTAATGCACTTTGCCTCATAAATCCCAAATAAAACCATTCAAGCATCTCTAAAAACCTTTTACTCAACACTTCCCAATTTTCATAAACTAACTTATCAATTTTGATTAAATTTAGAAAAGCAATGAACCTGGGAAAGGTATTGACCTTCATAGTGTACAACGTGCCATTCAAACTCATGTATTCTTGATCTATGTAATCATGATCTTCATGTTGATCCATTTTCAAATTTTCTAAGCCTTCGATAAGTGAACATTCTTCTTCAATATCCAAGGACTTGAAATAATCATCAAGGAATTTGTTGTGGCTTGTGATTATGCTTTCATCATTTTCTTCTTCCATCATACTCTCTTCATTCCCATGATTCTCAAAACTATCAAACATATACTTTAACTTGCATCGATCTGATCCATAAGTGACTATAAATCCTTGCTCTTCAAGTTGTTGCATACTTAATACATTTAGAGTGATTTCTGGAGTGTATAACACGTTTGCAATTATAATTTCTCCATCATCAGTGTCCACGACTGCTTCTCCCACGCCATATGAAATAATAAACTTCCTTTCATCCTCTTCTACTCCTTCCACTTTGAACCTCTTAAACATTCTCTTGAACAACTGTTTCATTGGTGACATATGTTGTTTGTATGCAGAACTAACGTACCAAATATTGTTCCAACTTCCTTTTTCAGTCCCTTCAACCATATAATCCGTAAGAACATGCACTTGTTCTTGGTATTTTGCCTTTCCTTGAAACTGTGGGTACAAAAGATTCATCCTTGATGAGACAGTAGGAGTTTCTGTGATACTTTGTTTGATGTGAAGTTTTTCTAGTTTCATAGGGCAGTTTCTGAAAACATGTCCACGTTTCCTACATGTATAACATCTAGGCCTCTTGTCTTTTTTCTTGTAACTGTCATCGTCCTTCTTGTCTTTCTGCAACCTTTTCGAATTGTAAGAGACAATCTCTTGTACTTTTTCTTTCAGCATTCTTTTCCCTTCAGGAGAGATTTTTCTTTTCGTATTGTTCCAAGACAAAGAGTCTTTCTGCGAGGGTTGTTTGTTTGGTGTGGATGTGGTACCATGTTCGTATTGTGATGGCTCCATCCAGGAATCAGAACATAAGCTCTGATACCAATGTTGGTTGGGTTTCACAGGTTTGGCTTGGAGCCAATTCCTTTTGAGAATTTGGTTGTAATTCACCATGGGTCGAATATTAATAAAACAGTAATATGTAAATGGAGTATATGAACTTGATAATCAAAGTAAGACTTTATAACTGTAAAAGATTCTGTAACATTACAATTGACTCGATCCTAGACTATATATATAATGATGAAACGTTGTGACTTTTCATGGAAGCATTGCAACGTTTCACTCATAACTGTTCTAACCATAAATAACTGTCAACAACTTAACGGGGTGTTTGGGTTAAGGTTTAACCCAGTCCACAAGTTTTAACCCGTTTGACCCATAAGACTAGAAATACTTAAAATACATAAATAACATATATAAACAACATTCTAAGTGATCATAGTGCTACATCTCCCTCCTGATTACTGAATGTTGATTCTTTCCATCATGCTGTGCTTGAGTTTCTTCAAATAATGATGACAAAGTCATCATTTTCTTCTGTGCATTCACTTGACTTACTGCTCTCTTTCATGACTTCTTCTCTTTCAATCTTGATTCTTTTCTTTGGTGATTCATCAACTACTTCCATTGCATCTTCCAAATCTGCACTTGGCTGTGGTATAATGTCTGCAGTAACTCTGCCATTCTCATCACTTTCTGCCTTCCCTAGATTTGCTCTAAGTGCATCTTCATAGTAAATTTTCACCAATCCTAAGTATTCTTTGTAGCATGCTTTCACTGTTTCCTTTTCTTCTTCTGCCAATCCTAAGAGCTTTGCAACTTGGTGCCATTGATTGTTGAAAGTAACATTCATATATCCTCCAAGTGCATCTACAAACTTATATAATCCTAACATATCCACTTTTATCACCCCAATGAAGGGTGGTAAATTTCCTAATGCACTTTGCCTCATAAATCCCAAATAAAACCATTCAAGCATCTCTAAAAACCTTTTACTCAACACTTCCCAATTTTCATAAACTAACTTATCAATTTTGATTAAATTTAGAAAAGCAATGAACCTGGGAAAGGTATTGACCTTCATAGTGTACAACGTGCCATTCAAACTCATGTATTCTTGATCTATGTAATCATGATCTTCATGTTGATCCATTTTCAAATTTTCTAAGCCTTCGATAAGTGAACATTCTTCTTCAATATCCAAGGACTTGAAATAATCATCAAGGAATTTGTTGTGGCTTGTGATTATGCTTTCATCATTTTCTTCTTCCATCATACTCTCTTCATTCCCATGATTCTCAAAACTATCAAACATATACTTTAACTTGCATCGATCTGATCCATAAGTGACTATAAATCCTTGCTCTTCAAGTTGTTGCATACTTAATACATTTAGAGTGATTTCTGGAGTGTATAACACGTTTGCAATTATAATTTCTCCATCATCAGTGTCCACGACTGCTTCTCCCACGCCATATGAAATAATAAACTTCCTTTCATCCTCTTCTACTCCTTCCACTTTGAACCTCTTAAACATTCTCTTGAACAACTGTTTCATTGGTGACATATGTTGTTTGTATGCAGAACTAACGTACCAAATATTGTTCCAACTTCCTTTTTCAGTCCCTTCAACCATATAATCCGTAAGAACATGCACTTGTTCTTGGTATTTTGCCTTTCCTTGAAACTGTGGGTACAAAAGATTCATCCTTGATGAGACAGTAGGAGTTTCTGTGATACTTTGTTTGATGTGAAGTTTTTCTAGTTTCATAGGGCAGTTTCTGAAAACATGTCCACGTTTCCTACATGTATAACATCTAGGCCTCTTGTCTTTTTTCTTGTAACTGTCATCGTCCTTCTTGTCTTTCTGCAACCTTTTCGAATTGTAAGAGACAATCTCTTGTACTTTTTCTTTCAGCATTCTTTTCCCTTCAGGAGAGATTTTTCTTTTCGTATTGTTCCAAGACAAAGAGTCTTTCTGCGAGGGTTGTTTGTTTGGTGTGGATGTGGTACCATGTTCGTATTGTGATGGCTCCATCCAGGAATCAGAACATAAGCTCTGATACCAATGTTGGTTGGGTTTCACAGGTTTGGCTTGGAGCCAATTCCTTTTGAGAATTTGGTTGTAATTCACCATGGGTCGAATATTAATAAAACAGTAATATGTAAATGGAGTATATGAACTTGATAATCAAAGTAAGACTTTATAACTGTAAAAGATTCTGTAACATTACAATTGACTCGATCCTAGACTATATATATAATGATGAAACGTTGTGACTTTTCATGGAAGCATTGCAACGTTTCACTCATAACTGTTCTAACCATAAATAACTGTCAACAACTTAACGGGGTGTTTGGGTTAAGGTTTAACCCAGTCCACAAGTTTTAACCCGTTTGACCCATAAGACTAGAAATACTTAAAATACATAAATAACATATATAAACAACATTCTAAGTGATCATAGTGCTACATACCTGTTGTGTTTTGAGTTTACGACTACGCGTAACAACTTCGGGATAAAAGGCTGCATTTTATTATGTCATCTACGCAGAAGCATGCATTAAACAAGAAAAAGAATGATCGACTTTCTTAATCATCATACTTGACACTCATTTTCAAGATAATTGTTAGACTTGCAATAGTAACTATTAGATGCGAAACTTCAAAAAGAAATTGCAAGTATAACAGTGGTTCTAAAATGATTGCCAAGTGCCAACGATACAAAAACCAAGCAGTCGAAAGAAATTGAATATAACCTCAGTATGATAGTTGACTAATACACAACAAGCCAGGTCCTCCTAATAAATTTTTTGACCTCAGATCAGTTAGAGGAACAAATGATTTCTCACTGTGATGAGTAATACCAAGGTCTTAGATACTAAAACGGTGTGGTGTCTGGGACAACTGCTTCTGCTAATCTGTTTATTTTGAAGTGAACTATACTTTTTTTTTCCTGAGACGCAGGTATAAAGCTGCTTATTTAAAAGTGCTTATTCGAGATGAAATTAAAAGTCATCTTTTTACCATCATATTAACCATAAACCTCTATAGATGGATTTACTGAAACTTTCAAACAACATTTTTCAAAAAATAAGCAAATCCAATGTTCCAAACACTATTTCGTGAAGTACCTAATTTCAAGTAGCTTAAAAATGCTTATTCAAAAGTAGAAGCATAGTTATAATAAAATAAGCAATTCCAAATCTCTAACTGTAATCAACAGCTACTACTAACATCTATACTCCTTTATAAAGGATGCATATCCTCTTCCCAACTCCAACCCTACACTTTAAGATTAAGACACATGGCTCACATATTTTTTGAATGCCCTCCCATCATCAACTTTCTTCAAAATTCACCAACCTTCATTTTATTTACTTAGCCCCACACATAAACACAAGAAAACACACGCACACACTTACCTTTGTCTGCCGCTGTGCGCGGGTACCATGCTATAATACATTACCAATAAACCTAACTACATAACCTTCCATACTACATGTACTTAAAAAGTACAAGCGTATCATTTGCACGCCTTAACAAACCATTAAAGCTTAAAAAAAAAGGTTATGACTTTAGCCAAAACCATTTCTATATAACCTATTAAGCACTTGTCAATAAGTGCTGGACAAACTTGTTTTAGTGAATAAGCTAACAAGCACCTCAAATAAGCTCAGCCAAACACTCGTAGATTATTTTAAACATAGTGATCAAGTTATTGAGAATGATTCTTATGAATTGGACCAAGAATTTGAGATGAATAGAAAAGGATTTGAGATACCTAGGTGCATGTTGGGAATTGACTTCAGCAAAATACATAATAAGCACATAGGTGATCTAGATGTGATGGAGGATAAGGCGAAAAATCCAAGCCCACCGAGTACCCCACAAGTCCTACCATCACTTGATGCGTACACGCCTCCCTTGACTTACCCGGAAGAAGTAAAAGAGACTCTGGGAACCCCAATTGAAGTTGAACCTTTGGGAGAAATACAACTAGAGGATATAGGTTTGAATACTTGTAGTCATAACCTTTCTTTTAGTTCTATGGAAGTTCCTAGTTTTGATGAACCGGAGCCTCAACCAAAACCGTTACCTAATCTTCCATCCTTAGATGTGAATTTAGGAATTGAAATAGGTCCCGATCCACCCATCAAACCATATAGTACGGGTAGTTTCACGTGGAAGGTAGTAGACTTTAGGCCTTGTAGAGAGGAAACTAACATAGGAGTGAACCATGACCTTACATACTTACATCACCCATTCATGCTTGATCACAAGAAACATTATGGGTTTAAACCGGGTTTATTAGGTCAAGATGGATTCCCAACTAAGAGTCTCTCAAAATTGATAGAAGATGATCCCTTTTTAGGAGGAAACTTTAAATCACCCATTAACCAATGTGAACTAGGCAAGGTTATGATGAAAGGAGCACACCCCTTTGAATATATAATTCATCCACCACTCTTTACTCACGAGGCATACTTCAACCAAGATGGTGTGTATCGCTACTATCACCCGCACTTAATCCTAAGTGTAAGGAAAACCTCCCTTATTTCTGTTAAATAAGGGTAGAGTCAGGCTCGTGACTCGAACAAAAACAAGCACTTATTGGGAGGCAACCCAAGCTTTATTTGTTTCATTGATTGTTTGTTTGTTTTATTTGCTTCCGTATGTGTGTTTCAATTTTTATTGTCTATGGTTCATGTTTCAAAAATAATTTGTGAAAATGCTTTATTTTGTTTTTAACTTCGTCTTAACTACATATAAAGGTATTTTGCAAAAGATAAGTGTAAGGGAAATCCAAATTTGTTTATAAGAACAAAATTGAACATGAATAATAACAATATTAAATTAGCATGCATATTAGTATTTGTTCGAGTCAAATGCTTGTATCGAGTTATAATGAATATTTTACAGGAATTCCAGGAATTAAGGTATAGGTTTTTCAAGAAATTTTCCGGAAACTAAACATAAGATTTCTGTCAGAACACTCTGACGGCGTCAGGCTTTATAACCTGACGACGTCAGGTGTAAAATTCTAGAAAAATTTTGCAAGTTTTGTTTTTCTGCCGGAACCATAATGTTTTATCACATCTTTAACTTATAAACTCCAGGAATCTGCAAATATTCATTCCACAAGCATTATATCATTATTTGCTTTCTAGGATTTTATTTTATGTAGATTTTACCGCCGATGTTATGCAAGGTTTCTTGTTTGTTTTCTCAGGTTTAACAGGTTATATTGGACAAGAAGATGATTCATATTTCAAAAGGGAAGCTTTGTACGTTCATTTTCTTGGAGGACGATCAAACTATGTTACCACATTATCCACACCGAACGAATCAGGGGAGTATTTGTTTCATTCTTTTACCTTCTTTAGTTTTACATCTTTTTATTTGAACATTGGGGACAATGTTCAGCTTAAGTGTAAGGGGGGGGGGGAAATGATGATACCTTAGAGAATGCAATTACACTTGATTTTTGTTTGTTTAATGGTAGGTGTGTAATAAAACTAAGAGAAATATTTGTTAGGGTGATTTTAGCGCCAAATTTAAAATTTTTTACAACATATAAGAGTGAAACTTTAGTCTTAATGAGCGTCTTATGGATAGGAGTTGTATGACTAGCACAAAAAACTGTACCACTCAAAAATTTTCCACCCAAATATGTGAGGTGCGCCCCTAGATTTGTTAGGAAAAGCCTTAGTGCTTGTGAGTGTACCGGTAGTACTTAGATTCTAAAACTTGCGTTAGTGACCATCCCGAGACCACAAGTGAGACTACATTCGTGTAGTTGGATTACTACATGAAAAGAGGCATTAGGATAACCCTTGTTTTACACCTGTTTGTATAATTACATTGGCTTCATTGGTCAAGTAATTCTCCCACACCTTTGCGATGTACCCATTTTTGGTACACGATACCCCTAGTACACCCCCCAGAGCCTATCTTTTTCATTTGTAACTTTAAGTTATTGGAAAGACCGAAAGGAAGAAATTCTGAATAGCGCATTCCGGTTACTTAAAGGAAGAATTTGTTTATAATCCACCTCCAAATGTACACCCAAATCGCCTTAGCCCACCTTGTATGCACTCACCTTTAGTGCATTATTGTGACAACATTTGTTTAAACCCTTAGTTAATTATCTAATTGATTACATAGTTGCTAAGTCAAGTCATATCTTGTACATATTGTTTTGGGACGATTGGGACTCATGGGTAAAGTACTAGTGTAATGGAGTAATGGGGAAGAACGTCAATTATTACCCCCATATGTGCGTTAAATATTTTCAAGTACTCCAAGTGTTTCAATTATCTTAATTCGAGTCATTAGAATAGTTATTTGTAAAGTATGTAAAAGTTCAAGTGTAAGGGGAGAACCGAGGCCCCTATGATGTATTATTTTGGATGGTAGGGTAAGAGTGTATGCAAAAAAAAAAAAAAAAAAAAAAAAAAATAGATGTTGAAACAGCGTATACTACCTTGATAGATCTAAGAAGCATGCCTGAAGTGTAGCTCGGTTTATAGCCAATGTAATCACCTACCTAACTTAATAGAGAATCCCTAAGCTCCTGTATTTTAAAGCGAAACCAGAAGGCATACAGTAAATACTAAGAACGTTGACTCTCTATGGATCTTTATATCTATAAAACTTGGTTTTTTCTAAAATCGTACATTTGAACATTAAACTTGGTTCTTTTTAGAAAGAACCGTACCTATTCCGTTTCGTCAAAAACGTACTGCTCTCCTAAAAATAATATGCCATATCTCGTTACCCTAGAATACTCTGCATATGCCTAGCAACATTATCAGTAATATGCGGGCCGCTAAACACTCATCCGCGAAAACCTAAAATCTGCCTGCATCCGTATAGTCGTTCAGGCGAGTAACTACTCCTTCCGCAGTAGACTTGTCTTCAACGGCATTCCTTCTTCAGTAGTAAGCCATCAGTAGAACTCTACTTAGTAGAATCCAATTCCAATGCCTCCCCTGTAAGTCTTGAATTGACCTGGGTTAAGGTTCGCAAGATTCTCAGTTTGATAGATCATAGCTCGATGGATTGACTTCCGAACATCATCCAGCAGCAAGAATCCAAAACCCTTGACATCCTCTATGATATAACATGAACCACCACGATCTTTGCAGCAAGCAGCTGAGACAGGAGAGTAATCAAAACCATATGTACAGTTTCATCCTTATTCTATCAAATGCCAGGTGTGGGTGTAACTCCCGTGGAGAGAGGTGAATCACTGGAAGAATAATGGATTTGACTGTCGTTGCGGTTACCAATTAGCCAGTCCGTACTGGAGTAGCCAAAGGTTTAAGTTCGAAAACTTATGGATACACCTGAGTAACCATCATGATTTTGGTAAGATCATCAACTATAAACGGATTTGAGTGTCTTTACCTGTAGCGTGTGCTCAGACGTAGCCAATTCTTAAAGAAGTATCCTTGGGTGAATTGAAAAACCCAATATGGATTACACAGCCTTCACCAAGCGCATATATTATGGGCCTGCCCAATGTTTGGATTTCACATGGAATAAGTCCATGGATACAATGCATGATATTCAACTCTCGATGAAGCATGGTGGCTGAATACCCATATGGTTTTTGGGAAACATTAAGCAATTACGATTTGATAGTCTTTACCAAGCTGTACTCTTTGGATAGCCCAACCTCTTTGATGGAATGCGATCCCAACTACATCAGACTACGGTGAGCTGTCTGCACTTAACCTATCAACGCAGCTACCTGACACAAACTGCAAGTATTTAGTAACACAATTTTTTTTTTTTTTTTTTTTTTTTTTTTTTTTTTTTTTAGTTAAAAGATACAAAAGTATTACAATAAAGAATACCAGATCAAGTAGAAGCTTTTGTTGAGAAGCTGAGACTTGATCCAATCCTATTAATGCTCTCGCGCCTAGATACTGGATTAGAGGAATCTCCAACTTCTTCTCCCAATAATCCTTCAGCAGTCTTCTACGGAGACACCTTAGGCAATCACCTGCTCGATCCCTGGAGAACATGCCACATGTCAATGGACACTCTTTGTCTAGCTGAGCCACCCCCCTGTAATCGAACGACTAGGAATAAAAAGTAAGACACTCAGCAACAACAACCTAAGCCATGTAGCAAACCTTTCAACATTGCATNNNGACTTTAATAAGTAAACGACACGAAAAAGATTTTAAAGAAAATTCGACAGCATAACGTTTAAGATTTAAGAAAATAAAAGCCTCACTCGATAAACGATGAGGGAAAATAAAAGCCTAGCTCGGCTCGAAAAAGAAATAAGAAAAGAAGAATAGAAAACAAGACACTACTCAAAATAAACTAGGACTAAAAATAAAGTTGACACAATAAAAACTAAACTCGCTATATGAAAAATAACTTGAAACTCGCTATGCTCAATAAACTACGAAACTCGCTATCTCAAATTTATGAAACTCGCTATTTCAAATTTATGAAACTCGCTATTTCCATTTTAACCAAACTCGCTACATTTCTATTTCCATACTCGCTACACATTGTTGACTTTACGAAACTCGCTATGAGTTGGTTGACCATATACTCGCTATCTATATTAGGCTACATACTCGCTATGCATAAAAAATTTAATACTCGCTATATATAAAAATATCAAACTCGCTATTAAACCCTAAAAATCAAACTCGCTACTAAACCCTAAAATCTAAACATACTGAACTCTTAAATATTTTTAACGTGACACAAAAATTTTATAAAAATAAATAAATAAGACTTGTAAAAACTTGGTAAATAAAATGTAAAGACACTAAAATAAGCTCAAAAATAAGCAAACAAGCCACGGCTTCTTTTGGAAGCCTAGCTTATTTGTATATCTTATCACTTGAAATTAAAAACATGCAAAGTTGACAAAGAAAATGATAAAAGCTTGTAGAAAAGATTAAAAGGAAAGCTTGTAAAGATTAAAGGAAAGATTTAAGACATCAAAATAAGCTTGAAATAAGACATCAAAATAAACTTGCATTCAAAATAAATCTACACTAATACATGAAATAAAACTACACTACTCCTAAGAGGTCCAACCCTCTAAAATCTAACCAACCTCCCAAATGAGGTGGTGATCTCTATTTATGGTTCAAGAGCTTGCACTAGTTTTACAATGTTGCATACTTAGCCCTTGAACCTTTATATCTCATGAAAAGAACACTAAAACTTTTTTACAACTATTAAACGTTCATAAAATATAAAACGTAACACTCGGTAACTTGAGGATTTAAGTTGACTCGTGTCTCAAAGGTCTTCAAAGATGCAAAAACGTTCACTAGCTCAATTTTGGAAAGCTTCTTATCATGAATATCTTCCAACTTTGATTAAGCGTTTCTTCCATCTTCTCGAGCCTTTAGGAAATAACTTTGTCATCACGGGCTTTCCTTGAGTAAATTTCATCGTTGACTCGGCTTTTAGACACTTTTCCACATCTCGTGCTCGTTTTAGGCTTTTTGGTTGACTTTTGTGCTATTTATGCAATATTCGTCCCTGCACGATCACAAACACAAAAACAAGATATCTTTGGCGTTTCACGTCAGTTTTTGGTCTTTTCTACACTTAAACTAAGGTCAAAAGTATGTGTAAAATAGCACACATCAAAATCCCCCAGACTAAGGTATTGCGTGTCCTCACNCCCTCCAAAAATGCATACTCGAGATGAGGTGGTAAGTCCTTAAGTTCGACCTCGGGAGGATCAATAGATTTTTCAATGGATTTGATTTCCTCATTATGAAGTTCTTTTGGAGGAAGAGGGGAGAACGGATCTTCATTTAACAATTGTTCAAGCAAAAGTATATCCCCCTCGGAGTCAAGATAGTCATCATCAACTTCTTGTGACATTGAGCTATCTAGAGCAAGAAAAGCCTCGACATCGTTCAAAAAGAAGTCACTTCCCTCAAACGGAGTGAGGGAAGGAGACGAGTCGGCTATGATTGGAACAGAAGATGGAGTGGGATCGCCACTCGGAGAAAAACCAAGCACTTCTTGAGAGAACTCCTCAGAAGCAACGTCAATGGTATCTACTCGGTTAATTTCTTCTCGTTCAAGGTCAAGGAGATCTTTTGAAGTATTTTCAATGTTTATGACCAATTTTTCATCTCCGACCCTTAAAGTCATTTCACCTTCGAAGACGTCAATTAATGCACAAGCCGTTTTCAAGAATGGTCTTCCCAAAATGAGGGGAACACGAGGGTAAAAATGATAAAAATATGTTGGGTGCAAGTATTGGGTGTTCGGGTGATTAACGTTTAGTTTTTACAAAAACCGACGTAATTAAATAGAATTTACGATATGAATTAAATAAATTCCCAAAATACCAGGTAAATGAATTTTATAATCTCCATGACGTTAAAATGAGCATAAANAAGTTCGGGAAGTGAAAGCTTTTTCCAAATAGAGAAAGGCATAAGATTTATGCTAGCGCCAAGATCGGCCAAGGCGAAGCACTCTTCAAGCTTTTGGAAATCACAAGGGATGAGAAATTTTCCGGGATCTCCTAATTTTTCAGGAAGTTTCTTTAGGAGTACCGCCGAACAATTTTCATTCAAACGAGTGTTGGTGAGCTCCATCATTTTCTCTTTGTTGCTAAGAAGACTCTTGAAAGTAGAAGCAAACTTGGGCATGTAAAGAAGAGCATCCGCAAAACTAATGTCGAAGTGTAATTTTTGAAAAATTTCAAGGAACTTCTTCATTTGGAGATTAGTTTTGTCATGGAGTTTTTGATCATTAAGCCTCGAAGGATATGGGATCAAAGGCTTAGGAATGCTCTTTGGAAAATCAAATTCGGGAGTTGAAGTTTGGACTTCCGGAGGTTGAACTTGTGCGGTACTTCGTGGGCTTGAGGAATGCACCTTGTTCTTTGTCACCTCGGGCTCTCATTCCACTTCCTTAGGAGGAGTAGTAGAAGTTGAGGGTCCATCATAAGAAACACCACTACGGGTTGTGATCGCCTTTACATCGCCCTTCGGGTTGGCGATTGTGTTTCTTGGAAGCGTACCCGATCCCGAAGGTCGATCATTTAAAGACTTCTTTAGTTCAGAAATCTGACTAACCAACAACATGTTTGTTTCTTCTTGAGCTTTCATAAATTGTTTCAACAATTCATCGGTTGACGATTGAGTTTGAACAACGGCTTGATTTTGATTAGGAGAATTTTGAGCTCGGTTGTTTTGATTGAAAGCTTGATGTTGGAAATTTCCTTGGTTATGATT
>LBNU01037298.1:58109-88807 GCA_014162995.1 Artemisia annua | reverse complement strand
GAACCAAAGAAAGGATCAATGAAATCAAGTAACTCGACGTTGATTTGATATTCATCTGCCAGAACCGGTGGAATGACGATGGCCTTCTCAAGACGCACAGGAATTCTGAGCAACTCCTCTATAGAACGTGTACCTGCCATGATATGAAGATAGGAGAATATTTTTGGATTTTTAGGTTTTGAAAAAATGAAAAGTTTAAAGTGAAAACAAATTTTGAAAAGGAAAATCTTTTTGTGTTTTTATATTTTGAAGATATTTAAAAAAGCTTTAACTTCTCGAAAGAAGGATCTCCAAAACACATTACTCAAACGATCGAATAACTCAATCTGATCAACCGCTCCCCGGCAGCGGCGCCAAAAATTTGATGATGTTCGCGGGAGCAAAGTACAAGCTCAAACCACGAGTTCGTTGTCCCAACG
The DNA here is from genome assembly GCA_014162995.1 of Artemisia annua. Taxonomy (NCBI): domain Eukaryota; kingdom Viridiplantae; phylum Streptophyta; class Magnoliopsida; order Asterales; family Asteraceae; genus Artemisia; species Artemisia annua. The sequence goes on along the minus strand of LBNU01037298.1, from coordinate 88,388 downwards.
AGGGTTGAATATGGATCTCGTCACTCAAGACCGTGAGCTATGTGTGATGAATAAGTTTTAAGATAAGGTTTTGGGTTTGTCTACACTACAACGACAAATTAAAGTAAAGGAAAGCGGTAAAATGACATGAAATAAGAAAACAAGTAAAGTTGCATGTAATAAAGCGACTAAAGAAAGCGGTAAATGAAAGCGATAAGTAATGAAAACGGTAAATGAAATTAAAAGACAATGTGTTTGCAAAGCGACGCGAATAAGTTCATTAAGCTTGAGGTAAAAGTTTGTGACGAGTTATTTTCCTTTCTCGAGATTAGTTGTTAATTAATCTTTTGAAGAGATATTAACTCAAGACGAGTGAANAGACCTTGATAGATCTAAGAGCCTGAAGTAGATCGTTAGTATAGCCAATGTAATCACTAGCTAACTAATAGAGAATCCCTAAAGCTTGTATTTTAGAAGCGGAAACAAATACAAACTATGAACAGTAAATACTAAGAACAGTTGATCCTCTATGGATCTTTATATTATAAAACTTGTGTTTTCTAAAACGTACATTGAACATAAACTTGTGTTCCTTTTATAGACAAGGAACCCTAACCCTAATCCGTTTCTCAAGAAACGTATCTTCTAAATAATATGCATTATCTCTTACTATAATATCTCATGCATATCCTAACTACAGTACATAATATGCGGCTAAACACTATCCGCAGAAACTAAATCTGCTGATCTATATCTTCAGCAGTAACTACTCTTCAGCAGTAACTTGTCTTCAGCAGATTCCTTCTTCAGTAGTAACCATCAGTAGAATCTCTACTTAGTAGAATTCCCAACAATAGAAAAAGAAAAGAGAAAAACATACGGACTACCATCCCGTTTCCTTTTATGTTTATTTTATATTTTCGTTACTTTTGATTAGCTTAAGTCGAGTCGAGTCTTGACTTAGCAACGCCACATTGTACATGTAATTAACCAAGATTATTAACTCGCAACCAGTAAAAATATCCTTTATTCCAACAAAACCGTGTTTATCATATCCCTACACCTTACGTTACAACCCTTTGGAAAGCCCTCTTTGATAGTTATCCTAGGTGCTTACGCCTAGTAGAGGAGGTTTTTGATCCTTTCCCAAGCCTATGGTAATCTATGTGCTATGACAGGTAGTGAGAGATATTTTTCATTTTCATTTGTGATATATACTTTTATAACACCCGAGAGATGTGAGTATCCAAACACTATTTGTGAGGTGCTAGTGTATAATCTCCGTGCTTATTTTGATTGAAGTGGAACGATCATTTGTTGTAATTACTTTTATATTAGTGTAAAATGACCCCTAGCTTGTATTTTGATTAGAATAAAAGCGCATTTGCTTGAGGACAACCAAATCTCAAATGTAAGGGTATTTGATGAGGTAAAAAGTGTTATGCTTTTAGGGGGTCATTTAAGCCCTAAGTCGTAATAATTTGGTCAAATATTGCCTCAAATCGTTCCTTTTGTCATTTTAGGTACTTTGGAGAAGAAATCTGGAAAAGGAAGCATTTTGGACGTTTGGAGCATAAAAGTGGAGAAAACGACAAAGTCTCAAATTATGCTGGAAACAGTACCTGACGGCGTCACACCTTACAAGGTGACGGCGTCAAGTGTTGACAAAGAGGTGGATATGAAGTTTGCACTTGACGGGCCAGAACAGGATTTGGAGATTAAAGAGTGACGGCGTCACCCTTTGTGATGCCTAGGTGGTTGATTCGTCGTGTTTTAGTGTGTAAAACAACAAGTATTCAAAAATATCAACAAAGTGAGGTCAATGTTATCGTGAGTGACAACAAGACGTAGAGAAATACAAGTAAACCTTTTAGGAAAAAGATTACCTCGTAAACTCGTGCAATGTGATATTTGTGAGACCGGAAAGTGATTTCCCGAGTCGTACCCCAACGAGGTGTGAATGGAAAGCTTCGTGAAAGATCGAGATTAAAGACTTGTATGTTTGGTTGCGAAAGATTGTTTGGTTTTATGGTACGTTAAATTAACGAAAATGGAAAATTTACGAACAAGGATGAAAATAAAATAACCTAAAGGGAACAAAAGGCAATTGGTAAACTAGGGAAATCCTAAAATTCTACGGGAATCAAAAATAGGTATCGGGAATCCTAAAATACAAATTAAACAAATAAACGTGACGTTTATTCTAAATAAACGTCAACGTACAAATAAAAACGCGAAATTATTGCTACGCAAATCCTAAGGGCCTACAAATAATTTTCTAACGCACTAAAAGACAAAAGAAAATTTTAGAAAAAAGAAAATTAAAAATTAAATAAAAATCCTAATTATTATGAATTAATTACTTTTTAAACTAAGTTAAATCAAAATAAATATTAAAACTAATTAAATAAATATGAGATTTTTCTGGAAATTAACTTAAGCTAAAACAAATTTAAGAAAAATAAAGAGTTTAAAAAAAACAGTTTCAATAAGCTGTAATAAGCTCAAAAGCTAAATTAAGCTTAAAAGGGTACTACTACTATAAAAATAAAAAAGGGAACATGTAACAATGAGAAGTCCCTAGGGCAGTTGGTTTATGAGTGTTGTGTTGTGGTCGTGGTATGCAGGAGGTCTGGGGTTCGAATCCCACCCAGACCTTTTTGCAAAATTTTATTTTTCTTCCTTTTTAGTTTCTTTTCTTTTACAAACACATAAACACAAACTCACAAATGATTTTGGCAAACAGATCTTGCACACACAAATTTAAACAAAGCCACTTCAGTTTCAAAGATCTAACAGATTTTAAGATTTGAAATTTTGGTATTTGCTTTCCAATTTTTTTGTTTGTTTTCTTTTCTTTGTGGCTGCCAATAGTAAGCCTTAGCTCAAACAAGCTTAACTAAGCTATAAGCTTAAATAAGCCCAACAACAACAACAAAAGCAATAACAATTAACAAGAAAAACAAATAACAATCAACAAGAACAACAAGAATTAAACAGCTTAGCACACTCAGCATAACAAGAACATGAATAACCTCAATATGCTCAAATAAGCAGTTAGCTTATCAAAAGCTTAAGCAGCAAAGAGACAACAATAATAGCAACAAATAATTACAACAAAATCACAAATAAGGATCAACAACAAGAAAAAATATCAAGAACAAACAAGAACATACAATCAGCAGACCTACAAAATAAGCCAGAAAGATGGGACAATTAAGCAGTCTAAATAAGCTCACTATGGGAAACTAAAGGCTAATCTATGCAACCTACCTAGGGGGCTTCCTAAATTACCCAAGATCAAGTTCTAACACCTACAAATGGATAATCTATAACCAATCTAGATCTGGCAAAACCTGGATGCAGGGGAGGTGGACAGTCAAACATTCAACTTTGGAACCATATTTAAGTGACCAAATGATTTCAAAATTGTAAATTTCTTTTTGATTTGAGTAGACAAGCTACCAAGGTTCACAGAAAACCAAAAATCTTGTTATCTACCCCAGAAATGAGTCCTACAAATACTTATGAAATCTGTTCCATTTTCTGCATATCAAACTTTTGACTTTTTGAAATTTGGCACAGGTTTGACTTTGGTGAAATTCTACTGACCCTAAGTGATCAATGATGTTATATTTAGCCTAAATGAAGCTACTTCAAGCAAGCTTAACCAAATTTGAGCTAGTTTCAAGGGTTTGGCACTTCACAACACCAACAGTTAAGCTGTTGGTGTGATTAGTTTCAATTTTGACTTTACTCAATAAAAGTGATCAAGTAAATGGTCATTCTGAGTTTATATTGCCCTAAGTGACTTACTTGAATCAATTTTTCCCTAAATGAACAACAAGAACTCAGCAACTTAGCTTGAACCAAACACCCCTATATCTAACTGTTTTTATGGAATTTCAAAGCAAATCACTAATTGACCTTATAATTACCACTAATCAACTTATAATAAGCTCTAACAGATTCAAATAATCAGAAAGCAACAAGCATAAGCAATAATTACCAAGTATCACAAATTATGAGCAAGAGATGGAACAAGACCTACTTGATATCCAAGCTATGAGGGAGTCTAAGAATCAAGGACCATTAAGAACAACCTATATGTCTCCCATGAGACTCTAAACCAAATCCACAAGCATCACTGCAACTGCTTCTTCTTTCTTCTATATTTTTTATATTTTCTTTTTGATTTTCTGTTTTTCTTTTCTCTTTTGATTTTCTGTTTTCTTTTGATTCAAACTATTTCAACAACATTCATGGAACATGTTGAGATGAAACTAAGAGGATTTAAGAGAAATACAAAGTAACTTGGAAAATTAGGTAAAAATTCGAATTTGCTTAAACTGAAACAATACTTTAATTAAACTGGAAATATGAAAATACAATTGTAAACTAAGATAGAAAACAGAAAACTACAAAGGAAAAGGATGCCATTTAGGCTTACAAAGCTTCACTATTTATACACTAAGGAGGTAGGTACGAATTGCCTTCACTTGTGCTTCATCCTCTGAAATTAGGGTTGCAAGCTGTCCTCTTGATCCTTGCGAATAAATCCTCACCATTCAATTGCTCTAAAAATGATCCCAACTCTCCATTGAATTTTGGCGCCAAAACTGATTGTGGGGAATTGGAGATTGCCAGGGTGGATTGGGGTGGTAGGTAGGGTTTTGTGAAGGTTAGTGGGGTGGGAGAATGTGATGGGATACTTTTGAGGAGAGGTGGAGTATGGTGGTGGTGATGTCGGGGTGTGGGTTGTTTATCCAGTGGGTATTGGGGGGGGGGAAAGGAAGAAGACACAGGGTTTGACTTTTTTGACTGGGACTTATAAACACGGGGTGGGTTTTGGTCTGTTTATTTGTGGGCTTGAAATGGTATTGGGCCAGGTTTAAGGTTTATGTAAGTGTTGGGTTGTGGGCAAATGGGTTTAGGATTTAATAAAGGGTAGGCTTATTTGGTTTACTAGTGATAAAAGCCCAAGGACTACACTTGTAATTTCTGATTTTTGAAGGACCCAAGCTGCCAATCTTCAAAACTCATCACAAGGACCAATGTTGTCATTCCATAATTTCCCAAGGTCCATTTAATTATATATTTCCAAAATTAAGTATCCGGGGACCATTTCTGCCAATTCTGAAAGTTCAGGGACCAAACTTGCCAAATGTGAAACTTCAGGGACTAAACTTGTAACTTTTTGAAAGCTTTTCACCCAAAGATCATTTTTGATAAATTTTGACTTTTAAGAATTTGGTTTGACTTTTCTTTTCAAAGTAAATGCTCAGGGACTAATTTTGTCAAGTTTTGAAAGTTGGGGGACTGAAACTGCCAATTATGCAAACTTTGTACGATTTTCATTTGTTTTTAATCATTTTGCATTTAAAACATATAAAACACGATCTTTGGGATATTCTCAGTATTTTGATGTATTTCCGAGTGTTTTCACGTGTTTTGGCAGTTAAAATATGATGAAAATGATGAGTATTTACACACTCATCAGTGGTCACATTTTAAGTTAAAGAGAAACGGCCCAGAACACTGTAGAACCAGACGGCGTCAAGAGTGGATCTAGGCCATCAAGGAACCCTAATCGCGGCGAGGTGACGGCGTCACATGCTAAAAGGTGACGCGTTCAAGTTGTAAAATCTATATATACNACGTTACAACCCTTTGGAAAGCCCTCTTTGATAGTTATCCTAGGTGCTTACGCCTAGTAGAGGAGGTTTTTGATCCTTTCCCAAGCCTATGGTAATCTATGTGCTATGACAGGTAGTGAGAGATATTTTTCATTTTCATTTGTGATATATACTTTTATAACACCCGAGAGATGTGAGTATCCAAACACTATTTGTGAGGTGCTAGTGTATAATCTCCGTGCTTATTTTGATTGAAGTGGAATGATCATTTGTTGTAATTACTTTTATATTAGTGTAAAATGACCCCTAGCTTGTATTTTGATTAGAATAAAAGCGCATTTGCTTGAGGACAAGCAAATCTCAAATGTAAGGGTATTTGATGAGGTAAATAGTGTTATGCTTTTAGGGGGTCATTTAAGCCCTAAGTCGTAATAATTTGGTCAAATATTGCCTCAAATCGTTCCTTTTGTCATTTTAGGTACTTTGGAGAAGAAATCTGGAAAAGGAAGCATTTTGGACGTTTGGAGCATAAAAGTGAAGAAAACGACAAAGTCTCAAATTATGCTGGAAACAGTACCTGACGGCGTCACACCTTACAAGGTGACGGCGTCAAGTGTTGACAAAGAGGTGGATATGAAGTTTGCACTTGACGGGCCAGAACAGGATTTGGAGATTAAAGAGTGACGGCGTCACCCTTTGTGATGCCTAGGTGGTCACATTTTAAGTTAAAGAGAAACGGCCCAGAACACTGTAGAACCATACGGCGTCAAGAGTGGATCTAGGCCATCAAGGAACCCTAATCGCGGCGAGGTGACGGCGTCACATGCTAAAAGGTGACGCGTTCAAGTTGTAAAATCTATATATACTTTTCTATTTTTCATGCACTTATATATACACTTTTGAGAGAGGAACTTTGGGAGGAACCCTAGCACGAATTTACTATAACTTTGAGGGTTTTCAAACCCTTGATTCATCCATGCTTATTAAAGATAAGTCTTCCCTCAAATCAATCAATATGTCTATGTGTTGTTTGATTATATCTTATGCTTATCTTTACATTAACATGCTAGGCTAGGTTGTTTTTGTGTTTGCTTAGATGTAATGAAACCTAGCTATTGATTATTGGTTGATGGTTTGTTATTAATTGTGTTGGATGGGTGATGTCAATGTTAGGCTTAAGAAAACTGGCTAACTTCCAATTGGTAACTTGCTTGATGTCTTAAGAAACATGAATCGGATGTGTACTACGATTAATTGGTTGTATTTAATGCATAAGAGAATATTAATGAAGCCATGATAGGATACTTGACGTGTCGTCATAGGAAGAGATATAATCTTATAGAGTTGGGGAAGGACGTACACCCCCCGATGAATGGTATTAAGGAATACAACCCGTCATCCACGCAATTATAACAAACTATTCAATCAATGAAAGATAGCTAGGGAGTAGTGAAACCTAAGTGAACACATTTTTCTCCATATAAGTTTCTCACTTTTATTTTCTTGTCATTTTATTTTGGGCTAATACCATAATAAAGCATCATACTTGTCAAAAAAGCTGTTTTGAGTAGCGAACTTTTTTTTTCCTCGTTGGTGTACTGAACTTGCATTTTATTGCCAAAAATACGTACTTTTGTACTTTTTCTCACCTTTTTATGACATTTTTGCCCCTGACTTTTTAATAACTTGAGGGGCAAAAACGTCCAAAGTACTTAGTTTTGGCAATAAAATGCAAGTTCAGTGCACCAACGAGGAAAAAAAAAGTTCGCTACTCAAAACAGCTTTTTTTGACAAGTATGATGCTTTATTATGGTATTAGGCCTTTTATTTTTATTGCATTTGTAGTCATTTGGGTTAGTTGACTAGCAACTACTTCCGCCCACTCCTTCAAACCCGAGATTTTTACTTGCTTTCATAAAATATAAAAATACAAAAAGAATCATCCCTCACCCTTAGACCTAATTAGAGTAGTTTTCAATCCTAACGAACACTATTCCCTAAGTAGAACGATCAATCCCCCGGTACTTACCACTACACTATACTACATCGGTCAGGTACACTGCCTGGTAGGGATTGCAAGCTTCTCAAGATCCCTTGAGAGGTAAAACCTTTTGCAAGGTTGCAAAACTACGCATCAATAGGCATCCATGTCTTCCTCCATGGTGAAATCTGTAACAATAATAAATCTTCCAACAAAAATAGGCACATTCATAAAGGCTCCGACAACATTCTTTCCTCTATATTCAACCTTCTTTTTCATAATAGAGTTATAAAACGTTTTTGACATCACATTAATTGGTAAAATAGGAAAGAAGTTGGCACTAACTTGTTTGTAACCTATCATGCAAGGAAATTGTAAATTTTAACCGCAATTTACATGGATCATTCTACCATAATCACAAAAACTAGGATACCCTTCAAATTCATCATAATTCCTAGTGTTTACCACATTAACTCTAGGGATATCCACAATTTCTTCTTTTTCAATTTCAGGTACAATATCCTCCATAAACCGGTCATTGAGGTCTAATGGTGTCTTAAGGTCGTTTAATTCTATGTAGTCTCCATTATAAGTCTCAAGTGATTCGTTATGCACTAAGGTTTCACCCATAAATCTAGCTTCTAGGTCGAGTTCCATGCGCTCTCTTAATCCTAGCATATATACTCCCTTAATAATGCTCTTAATAGGATTTCCACATTTATAGACTAGTTTGTCATTCCCTACTCTTAATGAAAATTTTCTTTTAAAGACATCAATTTTAGCATGAGCAGTAGATAAGAAAGGTCGTCCAAGGATTAAAGAAATCTTAATATCCTCTGGCATATTTAGTATAACAAAGTCTACGGGGAATACAAACTTCTCGATCCTAACTAGCACATTTTCAGCAATCCCCTCAGGTTGTTTTACCGTTTTATCTACTAATTCAATAAGTAGCTTAGTTGGTGATAATTTTCCTAAGCCTAGAGTAGCAAATGTCTTTAAGGGCATTACACTAACACTAGCTCCTAAGTCAGCTAAAGCATTATTGAAAGAATATTATTAATAGAACAAGGCAAAGTAAAACTTTCTGGATCATTTTCTTTATGAGGCAAGGCTTTGTTGTCGGTTGCAGAGCACTCTTCTTTCATTGCAGCCTTGATCTCCTCTTCAATCATTGACTTTTCTCTGAGTAACCTTCTTACACTGATTGAAGAGTTAAAGAAATATTGGGGCTTCATAACATCACCATTCATCAGTCTCCCAGGAAAAGGTCTATTAGGCATGACTTCTTCAGTTGTTGTGATTGCTTTGACATGATCTCTTGGATTTGTTTCAGTTGAACGGGCAAACCTCCAATTCCCCTCTCTTGAAGTACCTTGCTCATCTGACCAATTTGTTGTTCCAATGCTTGGATCGAAGCTCCTTGATTTCTTGTAGTAGTATCAGTTGAAGCGCGGATTTCTTTGATCATAGCAGTGTTCTCTTCATGTCTTTTAGCAGCATCAACCATTATTTGTTTCAAAGTATCATCCAAAGTCTGCCTCCTTTCTTTATATGAGGGATAAATGTTGTTCTTTTGATAGTAGCCTGGAACAGCTTCCCTAAATCTTCCTGAAGGTTGGAATGGTTGACCAAATTGTGTGTAATATGCCTCTTCAAATGTTTCTTCTTCCTTCTTAGAAGGGCAATCTTTGGTGTAGTGGGGTCCATGGCACATTTCACAACCAACTTGGGTAGCGTAGGCTTTCTCATCTCTTTTCTTCATCTCCCTACTAAGTTTATCCAATTGAGCTTGGATAGCAGCAAAACCATCAAAATTAGTACTGCTCTTTGATCTAGTATAGGTCCCATCGTGCCATTTTTGAGAATGATCAGCAGCTTCTTGGATGGCTTTTCTAGCATTTTCTGCGCTCATCTAAGGTACAGCTCCCTTAGCATCCAAGATCTGTCTAGTTGGCACGTCTAATCCCTGATAAAACAATATTATCTCCTGCATAAGGGTTAGATAGTGTTGAGGGCATTTCATCAATAAATCTTAAAACGTTCCCAAGCCTGATAAAGAGTTTCATCCGGCTCTTGCTTAAAATTGTTGATTGCCTCCATCTTTTTAGCGGTCTTAGCAGGTGGACAATATCTTTTAAGGAATTTGCTTTTCAAGTCATCCCACTTTTCGATAGAACCAACTGGTTCATTCTTTAGCCACCTATTAGCAGCACCTGTAAGAGAGATTGGGAAGACACGAAGCATAAGCTGGTCAATAGTAACTTTCTCAGTAGTAAAAAAATCAGCAATTTCAAGGATCTTCTCCACGTGTTCGTTAGCATCTTCGTGTTCCGATCCACTGAAAGCATTATCTCTTAGTTCCTTGAGAAATTGACGCTTCAATTCAAATTTGGCCTCAGCATCCAGTTTAGGCCTAGTAACCCCCGAACTAAAGTCTGCTCGGGTCTTGTTCATGTACTCCTCCATTGTTGGTTCCGTCATTGTTTCTGTTACTTCCTCTTCTTCCTGTTCAGAAAAATAATCAAGCTCAGATGAACTTGAAAGATCAAAGCTTCTTGTGTTGAAAAGCTTTTTAAGCGAATGAAAAGCTTGTTCAGGTTCTTTGAATGGTTTAGTCAATTCCTTATTTGAACTTCTGGTCATGCACTTCCTGAAATCATCACAAAAGCATCAGTAGTGTATGTTCAAAAAAGTAAAATATCAGAAAATTAACAACGAAAACGGAATATGAAAAATAAAAGTTGCTGATATCTGTTGGAACGTTGTAGCTCGAGGTTGTTTAGACCTCATATCATCTAGGAACACAATAACTATGATAATAACATGCAGCGGATTAAAACAAATCAATAGTTATTGACAACAAGGTTTTTCACCATCATCACCTCCAATTATATTTGATCAGAATATAACGTGTTACCTAACTGTAACAGGGATCTAAGACACCTCAGATCTTGTAGGTATCGAACAACTAACTCTAGTCTAGGCGTTTACAATGAACCACGCCCTAGACACACACACACTTTTCTGTAATCTACATTATGGAAGACTTATATAAAACCTGTACCTTGCCTCTCTTTATATAATAGAGAGTGCTAGGGTTTACAAAGAGAAGAATACAGAATATTTAGACAATCGTAGTAACATAATAATAATATTTCCTGTATCTTTGTCTTTTGCAGCTTTCTCTCTTTGTCAATATTAGTCCCTTTGTTTCATTCTTATATTCATTTTGTCACATCAAATCTAGAATCCCAACAATATCTGCAGACAATGTGCCGTATCCTAAGAATAGGATGCGCCGTATCTTAATCGTTAAAAATAAATCAGACTTTTATTCAGAAAATCAATACACCGCACTTAATAAATTAAATTCGCCGTATGTTTAAATAATTAAAAATCAGTTATGTCTATAAAAATTAGATGCCCCGTATTAGCAGAAGCTAATGCGTCGTATCTTCGTTACGTTTCAAAATACGAGATTTTTGATTCAGATTTTGATGCGCCGTATTGATAGAAATCGATGCATCGCTTTTATTTAATTAATTCGAAACTTGTTTTTAATAAAATAATTACATGCGTCGTATCTGAGAAACAGATGCGTCGTATGTCGGTTAGGGTTTAAAAATTTTCTGATTAAAAGCAGAATACGTCGGATCTAGGGGATAGATGCGCCGTATCCGAATTATTAAATGCGCCGTATATAAAATTAAAACGCCATACACCGCATCTGAAAAACAGATGCGCCGTGTCGTTTGTATCAGCAAAATACAGCGACAGCAGTTATGCAGTAAAAACAAAAGAAAAACTAAAAACTAATAAAACAGAAAAACAATCACACAAAAACAGAAAATGTGCAAATAATACAATGAATGCAATCTAACTAATATACAACAAAGTTAGCAAAAATTAAAAACCTAAAAAATCTAAAAAGTTAGAAAACCTAATTAAAATACTAACAGATAAACAGGTTTTAACAATTCATTCCCCGGCAGCGGCGCCAAAAACTTAATGCGTGTTTGTGTCACGTGTAGNCAAAAACGGAATACGAAAAATAAAAGTTGCTGATATCTGCAGACGATGTGCCGTATCCTAAGAATAGGATGCGCCGTATCTTAATCGTTAAAAATAAATCAGACTTTTATTCAGAAAATCAATACACCGCACTTAATAAATTAAATTCGCCGTATGTTTAAATAATTAAAAATCAGTTATGTCTATAAAAATTAGATGCGCCGTATTAGCAGAAGCTAATGCGTCGTATCTTCGTTACGTTTCAAAATACGAGATTTTTAATTCAGATTTTGATGCGCCGTATTGATAGAAATCGATGCATCGCTTTTATTTAATTAATTCGAAACTTGTTTTTAATAAAATAATTACATGCGTCGTATCTGAGAAACAGATGCGTCGTATGTCGGTTAGGGTTTAAAAATTTTCTGATTAAAAGCAGAATACGTCGGATCTAGGGGATAGATGCGCCGTATCCGAATTATTAAATGCGCCGTATATAAAATTAAAACGCCATACACCACATCTGAAAAACAGATGCGCCGTGTCGTTTGTATCAGCAAAATACAGCGACAGCAGTTATGCAGTAAAAAGAAAAGAAAAACTAAAAACTAATAAAACAGAAAAACAATCACACAAAAACAGAAAATGTGCAAATAATACAATGAATGCAATCTAACTAATATACAACAAAGTTAGCAAAAATTAAAAACCTAAAAAATCTAAAAAGTTAGAAAACCTAATTAAAATACTAACAGATAAACAGGTTTTAACAATTCATTCCCCGGTAGCGGCGCCAAAAACTTAATGCGTGTTTGTGTCACGTGTAGTATAGAGGTTTTTATGCCTATTTCAAGTTTTACATTTATATTTAGCCGACTTATTCTAGAACACACACACTAACGGACAGTGTATCCGATCAATATGTATATAGTGGTAATCAGAGTATCAATCACTAAGAGTGGAACGTAAATCCTAGTTTATCTATCAGTATTTTAATATCCTAAGTTAGTTTTTACAATCTAATCTAACACAACGGGGTTTAGTCTGAGAGACTAGCACGATTTGGTTGATTAAACTATAACTAAACTAATGAGAACAAATTCAACGAATGGCTAACACGTACACAAATAGATAATAGATACAGATAGAAGGTCTGTCCTGATAATTAAGTAGCTTGTCACTTGTTTTATTGCTATTTTTATATGTTGTGTATCGTAATCTAATCTGTCTCGTTGGATTATAAATATAGGCAAGTAAACTCTTAATGATCACTTATGCCTATCCAACTTTCTAGACACTAGATAAGTAGGCGAGGAGGGGGTATGGCAACCCAGGCAAAACTCAGCTAGACACAGAGGTTATCAATGCACATATACAAGTCACCAAAAACATCAACATATAAACTTTAATTGATGGGAAAGCAATTTTAAGGGGAGCAGTATGGTTGCCACAAGCCCATCAATCCTGTTGAATTAAAGCTTACTATTATAGATAAAACAAAACTACTTAATGAATTAAATACATGCAGGACATTCTTACTGCTCTAAGATCTTCAATGGTGGTGTTTCTTGTGTTGCCAAGTCATCTGAATTCGTCTCTTAGGGTTTCTTCTTCTATATGTCACTTAAAATTCGTCTGACTCTTTGAGTATTTATAGGTTCTGTCTGAGGGCTCGATGCGGCGCATGTACTTAACTTCGCGTGGGGTCCGAGATTAATATATTCTGGAATATTAGTACATCGTATTCAGATGCGGCGTAACTTGAATCTTTATGCGGCGCATGTCCTTCAGTATCTTGAATCGTATTTGGTGAAGTCTTGATATAGATACGGCGCATGTTGATAATGTAATGCGGCGTATCTGGAGTAGAACAAGTTGGATCTTCTTCGTTGACCAAAGTTTCATATGCGGCGCATGGTATAATCTGATGCGGCGCATTCTTCAAAGTCAGGAAATGGTCTTCGAATTCATCTAAGTATAATATTACGGCGTATCTGTCTAGAACGATGTGGCGTATCTTCTGGATTTCAGTAGACTTTTCCATCTTGATCATTTTGCTCCATATTTCGTCCAAAATTGCCAAGTTTCACCAATTGCTTGTTTTTACCTGAGAATTACTAAAGTAAACAATTAAGTATCGATTCTTATATAAAACATAATAAAACAAGTAAATAATATAGGACAAATGATGACAATATATGATGTACTTATTTGTTGTCATAAGGTATTCTAAATTGTAATGTGTTTGTTTGAGATGCGTTTCTGCGGCGGAGTGGAAAAAGATGGTATAGATTATAGAGTTAAGGCAAGATGTTATATATTTTTTAAGGTTTATGCTAGTCGTCGATGGTTGGACGGTCCTTTTTGTTTTTACAAATGTTGTGTGAAGCTGTTTGTGTCAATAACCCCGCCGTGTTCAAGATCTTTTAGCAATATTACAATTCACACCAGCGAAAGTATATCTGAATAAAACTAAGCATCACTAATTTGGATTGGGTCTAATTTTATTGGGTCTGCATTTTGGCTCACAGGAAGGTCCGAAATATAATAGTTTTTTATACATTTGCGACAGAATTTAGCGAATATTCTCTCACGCCATAATATATGTAGATAATGGTGTATGTATGTATGTATGTATGTATGTATGTATGTATGTATGTATGTATGTATGTATGTATGTATGTGTGTGTGTGTATGTATGTATGTATGTATGTATGTATGTATGTATGTATGTATGTATGTATGTATGTATGTATGTATGTATGTATGTATGTATGTATGTGATAAGGAAATATTTGTTACGCTTTTAGGGGGTCATTTAAGCCCTAAATCGCGATATTATGATCAAATATTACCTCAAATCGTTTCTTTTGTCATTTTAGGTACTTTGGACAAGAATTCTGGAAAATAGAGCATTTTGGACGTTTTTGGAGTGAAAAGTGAATAAAATGACAAAGTCAAGAAACCATGCTGGAAATTGTACCTGACGGCGTCAGACACCACAAGGTGACGCCGTCACTTGAAGACTCAAGAGATGGATTTTTACTTATACATGACACTCAAGTGAAGAATTGGTGGATTAACACCTGATGGCGTCAGGCATTAGGAAGGCAAGGCCGTCTGGCTTTGATGATTCACAAGACGGCCCATAAGACTTTTACATGTGACGGCGTCAGAAGTGTTTGGAGGCCATCCGAGAACCCTAAACACGGCATTCTGACGGCGTCAGGACTTATAACCTGACGCCGTCAGCTTGTATTCTTTATATATAGTTTTGGATTTTTCATTCATTGTGTGGAACTTTTGTGCAACAAACCCTAGCCGAATTTTATAGCTTTTGTAAGGGTTTCAAACCCTTCTTTCTTCCATGTTCAAATAAAGATAAGTTTACCTTTTAATCATTCAATATGTCTATGTGTTGTTTGATTATCTCTTATGCTTGTCTTTCTTTTAACATACTAGCTTAGGTTTTTTAGTGTTTGCTTAGATCTAATGAAACCTAGCTATTAATTATTCATTGTTGGTTTGCTTGATTGTATTGGGTGATTGATTTCGTGTTAGGCTCGAGAAAACTGGCCACCTTCCTATATGGTAATGTGCCTGAACGTCTTGAGAAACGTATTCGGTTGTGTACGCCGTAGTTATTGGTAGTTTTTAATGCATAAGTGACTATTATGGAGGCCATGATAGGATACTAAACGTGTCGTCATAGGAAGAGATAGAAACTTATAGAGTTGGGGAAGGACGTACACGCCCCCACGACTGGTATTAAGGAAAACAACCCTTCATCCAAACGATTATAACAAACCAATTAATTAATAAGAGATAGCTAGGGAGTAGTGAAATCTAAGTAAACACATTTTCTCACTATAAGAAGTTCACCACCTTTAGTTTCCTTTTATTTTAATTTATTTGCATTAGTAGTATTTTGGGTTAGTTGACTAGCAACTAATTCTGCCCACTCTTCCAATACTCGAGATTTTTACTTTGCTTTCATAAAACATAAAAATACAAAAAGAATCTTCCCTCACCTTTAGACCTAGTTTACATAGCTTTCAATCCTAACGACACTATTCCCCTAGAGAACGATCAATCCCCCGGTACTTGCCACTCACTATACTACATTGGTCAGGTACACTGCCTGGTGGGGATTGCAAGCTTCCCAAGACCCATTGAGAAGTAAAACCTTTTGCAAGGTTGCAAAACCACGCATCAAGTTTTTGGCGCCGCTGCCGGGGAATAGTTATTGTTTAGGTTGAATTTTATTTTTATTAGGTCTACTCATTAGATTCCTATCTAATGAGATTTTTATTTTCTTTTTATTAGGTTTTCTTTAGTCTATCTTATTCTTCGTGCTTTTGTTCGTAGTTTCTTGTAACCACTTCATGAGTAATATTAATCGCTTGATCCCTATTATTCGTGTTTTCGCCGTAGGAATTTCCAACTACTCATTCCGGCCCCTATTGCGGAAAACGAAAACCCACCAAACCTTTCACCCGACCATCACTTTAACAATATTTCTGATAGGGAGGAATCTGACCACGACACCGACCATGAGAATGGCCCTTTTTATTACTCTTCAGATTCCGATGAGGACCTAGGTGACGGTGAAGTGATAGATGATGTTAGAAGAGAAGAAGAGGTTGGTCCCCTTAAGTATGTTGACCCTAGGACAAAAATTGAGAAAGACAGCCTCTTTAATATGCAATTTCCTTGTAAAATCGGATATAGAAGCTTTGACGCCTACCTTAACTCATCTTTGCCTATGAATGTAATCTCTCGTGCTAATTATAATAAGATTATGGTAAAGGAGTTAGAATATCAAGGAGATAACGTTGTAGCTAAGATTGAGCCATTACACGTGTTTGTAGGGAGTTTTGTGTACTTGGTTGATTTTATGGTTATGGAAAACTTAGGAGAATTTATTGATAATGAATTAACCCAAGTGATATTTGGAAAACCTTTTAAAAGGTTGACTAAACTGGACGAAAAGCTTATGGATGTGTTGATGCAAATAATGTCCAAAAACGTTATTCTCATCTCACGATATCTCTATGTTTTGATGATAACAAAATGTGAAAACATTTTACGTCAAAATTAACGTAAACAAATTCTTAGTCGAAATATCCGATTTCTACATAAGTCACTCTAGGTATGAACAAACAAATTGATAACTTGACAAATAATCAAAGAGGTGAATTTGTGTTTCTAAACCTTACATTTTTTTAATGTGACAAAACTTTGTTTTCAAAATTATACTTTACAAATTAATTTTGAATTAATAAGAAAAGTTTTATTTGGGAAAATCATTTTAAATTTTCCAACAGCTAGTTTTCTACCTAAACCAGCTCCAAACTTCCCCAAATAAACTTTCACCACTAACAACAAAAATGGGAGCATTTTTGTCTGGCACGGTACCACGGTACCACTAAATTTAGTGGTACCGTGTGACAATTAGTGGTGTTGTCCTCCCTATAACAGTCACGTTTTCATTTCCTATAAATACCACCTCATTTCCCAGATTTTGGCCATCCTTTTTCACACAAAACTTTCTGAGTTCTATCCTTCTTACATACTTACATTCCTTTAATCATTAGTTAGTTTCTTTTGTTTAAAGAGTGATCCTTTAATCCAACCAAAGATCACCTACATTCCTCTACTAGTCAAGAGAAGAACACAAAGTATCAAGAAGATACAAAGTGTTAGAGTCTTTGTGTAGTGCACTTGCATTACTAGGTGTTAACTTGATTGTATCTTGACATACATCAAGTATCATAGTCTTTTATAGTTGTCTTGTGTTGATCATTGTGATCTTGTTGAGATCTTGGGGATCTCTAGTAGCTTGTGTGCTAATGTGTTGATCAAGTGGATCAACAGTAGAGTGTGAGGATCGTGTTGATCGTGTGATAAGTAAGGATCGTGTAGATCATGTAAGAAGTTAGGATCGAGTTGATCGTGGTAGATTGGTACTAGCTAAGATTAGTACTCGACATCTAGCTTAGTGTCGGAAAATTACGTAAGCGACGTTGTACGGTTTTCTCCGCCTGAAGGGAGCTTTGTTGACATAGTGCTTAGAACTCTCGAGTGTGGTACTCGGGGAGTGGAGTAGGGTGAAGAAGAGCTTCGTGACCGAACCACTATAAATCTTGTTGTCTCGGTTTGATCTTTCCATCTCTTTTCTTTACATACTTATTGTTTGATTGTGTTAGCATTATGTTGTGTTCATATTGGTGTTGATTGATTTCATCTACAATTGAATCTAAGTTTTTCACAAAGTAATTTTTATAACTAAAAGAAAACGAGTCGGTAAACTATTCAACCCCCTTCTAGTTTCCCACAGGATTGGTTAATTACATTCTCAGACGGAGACGAGGATTTCACATACCAAATGCCCCGCTCGCACCCTAGGTTTAAGAACTTTTCAATTGAGAGATGTAATAGACTCCCTCCTCGTGATATGTTAAGTGAGAATGATATAAGAAAAGGGCTCAAATATCCTCATGAAAAGAATAAGAGATATTATCGCAGATGTTTAGAGCTGAATGATGATTATAAGAAAGATGAGGCAACAATTAGATGGCTCACGCTCGGATACGTGAGCATTAGGGACACTAGGTGAGTGTGACTTTGAGTTTAGCTACAAGACTAGTTAATAAAAAAAGCGCTTCTTGGGAGGCAACCCAAGCTTTTTAATTGTTTGTTTGCTTATTTTCTTTTATTTGTTTCCGTATGTATGTCTTATTCTTATTGTTTATTGTTCATGTATCAAATATAATTTGTGAAAATGCTTTATTTTGTTTTTAACCTCGTCTTAACTACATATAAAAGTATTTTACAAAAGATAAGTGTAAGGGAATTCCAAATTTGTTTTAAAGAAAGAATTGAACATGAACGATAACAATAAAATATAAACTTGCATATTAGTACTTGTTTGAGTCAAATGCTTGTATCGAGTCATAATGAGTGTTTTGCAGGATTCCAAGAATTAAAACATAGGTTTTTCTAGAAATTTTCCAGAAACAAAGTATAAAAAATTCTGTCAGATTAGTTGTGACGGCGTCAGGTGTTACAACCTGACGGCGTCAGACGTATTTTCTGCAAAATTTTCCAGGTTTTGTTTTTCTGCTGGAATTGTAATGTTTCGTAAAATCTATAATTTATAAACTCTAGTAATCTGCAAATATTCATTCCACAAGCATTATATCTTTACTTGCTTTCTAGGATTTACTTTTAAGTAAAGTTTACCGCCGATTTTATGCGAGGTTTTCGTGTTTGTTTTCTTAGTATTTAACAGGTTATATTGGACAAAAAGATGTACATGCAACACATCAAGTTTTTGGCGCCGCTTCAATCTTAATTTTTCACATTTTCTTGGAGGAGGATTTAACCGTGTTACCACATCATCAATAAGGAGCGAATCAGGGGACTATTTGTTTCATTTTCATTTATCTATACTTTATTACTTTTCAAGAACTTTGGGAACAATGTTCGGCTTAAGTGTAAGGGGGTAAATGAGGATACCTTAGAGATTACAATTGCACTTGATTTTGTTTGTTTAATAGTAGATGTGTAATAAAACTAAGAGGAATACTTGTTAGGGAAATTTTACCACCAAATTTAAATTTTTTTGCAACATTTAGGAGTGAAATTTTAGTCTGAATAAGCGTCTCATAGATAGGAGTTATATGACTAGCACAAAAACCATACCACTCAAAAATTTCCACCCCAAATATGTGAGGTTCGCCCCTAGATTTGTTAGGAAAAAGCATTCATTATTAGTGCTTGTGAGTGTAACGGTAGTACTTAGATTCTAGAACTTGCGTTTGTGATGCATACCGAGACCGCTAGTGAGACTACATTTGTGTAGTTAGGATTTACTACATGATAAGAGGCATTAGGATAACCCTTGTATTACACCTGTATTATAATTATATTGACGTCATTGGTCAAGTAATTCTCCCACACCTTTGCGTTGTACTCATTTTTAGTACACGATACCCATAGTACACCCCTCAGAGCCTATCTTTTTCGTTTCTAACTTTAAGTTATTGGAAAGATCGAAAGGAAGAAATTTTGAATAGCGCATTCCGGTTACTTAAAGGAAAATTTTTTTTACAATCCACCCCCAAATGTACACCCAAATCGCCTTAACCTACCTTGTATGCACTCATCTTTAGTGCATTATTGTTACATGTTTAAACCCTTTGTTAATTGTCTAATTAGTAACATGGTTGCTAAGTCGACTCATATCTTGTACATATTGTTTTGGGATGATTGGGACTTATGGTTAAAGTACTAGTGTTATGGAGTAACAGGGAAGAACGTCAATTACCCCCATATATGCATTAATGTTTTAAAGTACTCCAAATGTTTTGATTATCTTGATTCGAGTCTTTAAGGGTTTTGTTTCAGAAACCCCTGTTTCTATTCAAGGGTTTTGTTTCATAAGTTGACCCAGGCTCAATTTGGGCTTTTAGGGTACTGGGCTGGTGGGTTGCTTAACTGGGCCAAAATGATAGTAAGTTTGATTGCGTATTTGACAAGTACTAAAGAATAACCCTAAGTCCTAACTATTAACTTACAGAAATGCTACTCAAGAATCACATGATTATATGAGTTATATGAGTATCAATCTAACTGATATTGTTATTTTCAAAATAGCAAGTGCTAAGTAGAACATTTATAGAAGTCTCATTCTTTTTTATTTAAAGTACAAACAATTTGTTGAGAAGCTTCAAAACAATTTGCAGGAATATCAGTGATTCTAGAATGATTAACAAGTACCAGGGATACAAAACCAAGTACTCGAACGAAATTGCACATAACTTCGCATGATAGTTGACCAATACACAACAAGCTAGGACATGCTTCTAATTCTTCGATCTCAGATTAGTTAAGAGGAACATATAATTTCTCCGCGTAATGAGCAAATACCAATCCTTAGACATTCTATACTCCCATTATAATTAGATACTAAAGGGGTGTTTGGGAATAATTTTTCTACTAACCAGTTTTGTGTCATCCAAACTGCTACTGCTAGTCTATTTATTTTGTAGTAAAATAGGCCTTGTCTTACAAGCAGGTATATAGCTGCTTATTTCAAAGTGCTTATTTGAGATATTAAAAACTATCTTTTTACCATCTTATTAACCTGAAACCTTTTATAGATGGAATTTATTGAAATTTTTCAATAATTTTTTTATTCCATTTTCTACGAAAAAAGCAAAATCCAGACGCTATTTCCTGAATTACCTACTCTTAACTCTTAAGTAGCTTAAAAGTGCTTATTTATAAGAAGACGCAATAACTAGAAACATTTCAATCCCAAACTCCTAGCTGTAATCAACAACTACCCCCGAATACATTACCAAGATACCAAACTACATAACCTTCCATGCAAAATCAACTACCTCAATAGCCAGAATCACGTATACTACATAACCAAACTACAAACGTACCCTTTAATCACCTTAACAAACCATTAAAGCTTATAAAAAAAAAAGCTTATGACTTTAGCCAAAACCATTTCTATACAACCTATTAAGCACTTTTGAATAAGTGATGGACAAACTTGTTTTAGTCAATAAGCTAACAAGCACCTCAAATAAGCTTAGCCAAACACCCCTAGATTATTTTCAACATTGGAATCCAAATTCAATAGTAAAAATATCTTAATACATAGATCTTAGATTTCTATAATGAAATAAGGAAAAAAAAAGATGATTACTTGAAAAGCATTGAGCTGAACTCGTTATCAATAGCTTGAGTGACATTTGTGGACTTTGAAGGATGCAAATAAACCATTAATTCTGCTTCTGACACTTTCAATCCCTCCATTTGATGATGTTCTTCTACTTCAAACTAATAAAACCCTAATAACCAATAATCATAAACCCCTGTTTCTATTCAAGGGTTTCGTTATTTTGCCCCATCTCCACTAAACCCTTCGAATGGTTTGCTGAAATTACCATACTTCACTCCCTTCACTCTTTTAACCTCTTCTTTGAGCGGGCAATCTTTAGTGAGGTGGGCTCCCTTGCAAGTTTCACATCTAATTTGTATGGCATGAATGTTTCCTTGACCTTCTTAATTTCTCTGCCGAGATTTTCAAGTTTATTAGTCAAATCGTTCATACCTTCGAGATTTCCCCCCGTATGTCTATTTTACTACCCTCATGCCACTTTTGTGAGTGGTCTGCCAAATCCTGAATAGAGTCAAGAGCTTCAACGGGAGTTTTTCTATGGATCGGCCCCTGAGAATCCAGCATTTGCCTAGTTGTGATGTTGATTCCTTTGTAGAAAAGGTTCACCTTTTGCTGTTTATTCAAATCGTGGGTTGGGCATTTATAAAGGAGATCATTATACATATCCCAAGCTTGCTATAATGTCTCGTCAGCCTCTTGTTTGAAGTTATGAATTTCCGTCAATTGTTTCGCTGTTTTAAAAGGAGGACAATACCGTTGAATGAATCTATTCTTCAAGAGGTTCCATGTGTTGATCGTCCCTCCTGGTAATCGGTCGACCCATCTTCGAGCGGCTCCAGAAAGTGTCATTGGGAACACCCTTAACATAATAGCATCATGTGACACGCCTGGGACATTAAAAAGGCTGGTGATGTATAGGACATGCTCAATATGCTCACAAGCATCTTCATCATTGCATCCGGAGAAAAGTTTTGCTCGTAGTTCTCTCATAAACTGATCTTTTATTTCAAACCGAACATTTGCGACAATCATTGGCCTTACAAGGCCCGGTCCTTGCTCTTCCCTAGTCATAGCAAGGTACTCTTCCAATGTTAACGTATCGATGTCGATTACTTCCATGATTCCTAAGACTAAAAACAAAAAATATTGGAAAAACAAAATAAAATTTAACAAAAAACTTAAACAAAAATCCAATTATAGCTCCCCGGCAGCGGCGTCAAAAACTTGATGCAGGTTTTACTTAAGGTCTACCTATATGCACTAACGGACAGAGAATCCGGTCGTGTGTAGGATAGTAATGGTAACTTCGAGGTCGTCCCAAGAGCTATGTGGTGCGGACTATGTCTAAGTTTAATGTCACTACTTAAAAGAGAAATGATTGTGGATTGGTTGTTTAAACAGAAATGAAATAGAAAATAAAAGCAATTAAAGTAAAGGTTGTGAGCAGTGGGAGAGAAGTGTACTAACCTAGTTATTCCTCCTATATCGCTTATTGTCATGTTGCCTATTAAACTAATCTTATGCTTTAGGTGGGGCGGACATATATCACTAGGTGCATATGGTCAAGTTCCCTAGCATATCTCCCCCGAATCCTGTCAGCAACCAAAGGCACTACCCCATGCTAGTAAGCCAACGTACGGTAGATGCGTTTGAGTCATTAAGTGCCACTACATGCTAGACTTATCTTTAATGGCCCGTTGTCATGATCATAGGCCATTTCTCTAACGTCTTAAGTTCATCAAACATCGGTAGGTGATCCTATGGTCAATTCGCACACGTGGTAGTATGGTCAGTTGTCATCCCTCCCATTTCCTCGTAATCCATCAGGCTAGTGTCCTATGGTCAATTCTTCTAGCCTACTAACTAAATTGGGGTCTTAATTCAATTTAAGCTAGCGTAACGGAAAAGAATTTAAACTAAGCATGCACACACGTGAAAGAATTTAAGAAAAGTACAGAAACATGATTAAAACAATATAGGAATCATAACTAGGCTAGCACCAAAGGTGCTTAGCCGATCATATTAAATTCAACACTCGAAATAATGTTTACAAGATCCATGTATTCGAAATGTAAATGAAATAATGAAATGCTAAAACTTATGGTGATTGAAGTATGATTTATCCCTTGGAAAGCCTCCGTATGCTGCTATAGAAGTGCCTCCTAAAAGCTCCCAACAATCTCTAACTTTGTGTGTGAGAAAGTTGTATATCAAAATGCAGAAATTAGGGTTGTATTTATAGGCCCGTCGAGAGTTACGGCGTAACTGAGAAATGTGTTACGCCATAACTGGTTTAATCTTATCCAGATCTAGAGGTTACAGCGTAATTAATGAAATGTTACGCCGTAACAACGATATTAGGGTTTCATCTACGTCGTAATCTCCAAATGCGTTACGCCGTAGAATATTTATCGGAACTTAGATAACTCTTGTAGTCTTCATTACGTCGTAATCCCAAAGATGTGTTACACCGTAAGTTGATTCTTGAGCTTGGACTACTCTCGTACATGTTGCTACGCCGTATTCCATAGTTGTGTTACGGCGTAGTCTTCAGATTTGAGGATTCATCAAGACTTGTGTATGTTACGGCGTAAACCAGGGAATTGGTTACGCCGTAATTCTGGTCCGCATTGACTTTGGTCTTCTTAGTTGAAATCCTAGCTATGGCGTAGTTGAGAGATAATGTTATGCCGTAGCTTCTTCCAGCATACTTGGATTTGTCTATCTTTGCACGTTCTTTCCAATTTCCTCGTCTCTTTAGCTCCTATGCTCACTTGTAACCTGGATACAAAATATAAAGGAATAAAAGCATATATCCACATAATCATTAATATAAATGAGCATAATAGGGGGAAATTGACACTTAAATATCAGGATTATTTGATGTTATCAAATATCCCCCCACTTGAACTCTACTTGCCCTCAAGTAGACCTAATTAGATGTATTCTCAAAAAGATATCCCCCAATATTACTCGAGAAATATGAATTTAAAAATATCCTATGCTAGAATTTCTCAAAGCCGAACACCTCACGAAAAGGGGAACAAACACTCACTCTCTCTATATTCTAAGTGTCAATTTTCGGGGTGATCACTCATTGCACAGTCATAGTATGTATTATGTCATAGGCTTGGCAGTTACACAAAACTCCCCCACTAGAGATAAGGTCGGAGCAACCCTCGAAGGCAACATTGGGTGAACACATATAAGGTTAAGGGTGTGGTGTCGTTACTAACATGCTACGATGAAAGCGACAAAGGAAATGATACATGACCGGAAAGCCGGGCAAGACTCCAAGACCTGCTCGAATCCTTCACCTATGCATGATTCACGACTAAAGGGTAGGAATAGACATGGGATTTCACAAAATTGGTGTAAAATGAAAAATAACAAGCAAATAGTCCAAGCCTAAAACTAAGTCATCACCATTTACCGTTCGCCCAAGGTCTAAACTTTGAAATGCAGAAATTGGATCAAAACAAGTAAATGTGCCATTAGAGGACGTCATTATGGGCACAAAACTTGATCTTCATGTTGGTGTAGAAACAACCACCAAGTCATATTTTCAAATGTGACCGAAGTGGCCTCTTTGATACTAAATCTTGATAAGCTCTCAATCAAGGTGCTATACAAGGGTGCACCAGTTTATTTCAAATATCTACATACGGAATTTCACATTTTTTTTGAATCATACAATATATATATCCCCCCACTTAAGATGAACAATACATGAGATTTTGGGGGTTCTTCAAATGATCTTCAATGATATGTCTTTGACGTAGGCGTGATTCCTGAATTCTTCCACTTAGACCTTGAACTAGGGAAAACAATGACTTCCCAATCATAAACCAAGACTACACGGTAGGCTAAGGTGTAATAGTGTATCAAAACAATATATATTGGGGTAAGAAACGAAAGGAATGGCTCAAAAGGGTGTACTAGGGGTATCTTGCACTAAAGATGAGTGCAACAAAAAGGGTTTACACGGGGGTCGAGAAGTCGAGGTGAATAATTGATAAACACACACATATAAGGCTATTTGGGTGATAATCCTAAAACATCGTCTTCTAAAATTGTCCCTTCCAAATGTGTCTAGCACATTACTCGTCTATGGTCTCGAAATGATGTAAAAGCCAAGTTCTAATGTTTACAAAACTATCGGCACACTCAATATTTAGGTGGATTTGGGTAAACAGGGTGAAACTGAATAGGTTAAACCTCACCATATTAATTCAAGGGTTAAATGCGCTTGGCTAAGGTCTATTCTAGTTCGGTTAAGAAAAACATGTCAAAAGTTTAAAAATGGCAAAAATTTTCAAAATAAACTAGAAAAATGAGGGCAAAATAACGTTCAAGATAATTCTACTCCCGTCCCCCTACTTGAAATGTACAAAGTCCCTTTTGTACTCAGAATGAAGTAAATGTGAAGAGAAGGTAGAATTAGAGCGAGAACTTCCCTGAAATTTGCTCCAAAAATGAAAGAAGGATCACGAGAAATCTTCGTGCGTTCAACTAGCCTTCATGAGCAAACTCCATTTCCCTGAAATCACCACACTACCATAAGCATAAAACTATAAAAACAAAAATAAAAACAAGAAAAATCCTAACTCACTTTCATAGGAATCACGGTTGCATTTAGCGTATGCAACAAGCCTTTTAAATCACTTGGTGTCCCAAATGGACGAGTTTAGTCTCGTGAGGGCTTACAGGGAACATACCCACAAAGTTCATTTAGATACTAATACAAGTTTAATATGTTTGAAAATATTTAAAGGAATACACCTCAGAGAAGTGTTACGGCGTAGCCAAGGAAATGAGCTACGTCGTAGTTAGAGTAAACCTGGAGAGATCAGCTACGGCAGGATGGTTACGGCATAGTCATAAGGCTGAGTTACGCCGTAACTGCTGATCCAAGAGTATCAGTTTCTGCAGTAAACAGATTCTCTCTCTCCTCCATGCTCCAATTCCTGCAAAAATACAAAACAAACATACAAACCAACAAAAACAAAGAAAAGGATAATACGGGTTGTCTCCCGTAAGAGCACTTTTGTTTATTAACGAGTCTTTAAGTTAGACTTAATCCCACGGGTCTTCATGTGGGTTCAACACCAAAATTGGCGTTCATCTCGTCTCTGATCAGTCTTAAACTTTTCACCATTCATCCGCCCAACCGGAAGTTGCCTATCAAGAGACTTCTCTGTGCAAATAAATCTTCCAATACCGCACACAGTATATCTTCGAACCTTAAATGTCTCCATTTGTATTTCGGGCGGATCATACCTAACTCCTTCAATTTGGTAGCCATGTACCACCATGGCCTCCAGTTCATTCTCGTGCCAAAACGATCTCCTTCCATTGTAGGCTCTTTCACACATTTCCCAAATATCAGCCAACATGCACCCCTTTTTGCTAGTCTTGAGCTCATATTTATCCAGGAGTTGTAATACTTCCGTTTCGAATTCATATTTAAATCTTTCAAAATTCCTTTCGTATGGGTCATTGTCTTGATCAGGAGGTCTCGTATCATCCGGATCACTATCAACCATCCATTCTACAAACGCCTTAATCTTGGCTTGCTTATCGATGTTCGTCATCCCATAGCTTCTTTTTATCCATTCATCGAAGGAAAGATTGTATTCTTGTGGCGTCTTGTCTTGAACCAAGTTCTTTTCCTTAAAGTAATTATTTATTATGCATGGGTTGCCAAAAGATTGATTCTTCGAACAATGTCCAGTATCGGCTCTGACAGCGTCTTCAGTAATAGCTTCCATTTTATTAACACTAGAGGTCCCATCTTTTTTGATTTCTAGTGTAGAACGGTAGTTGTCATAATCTCTTCGTAGTCTCCTTATTACTTCTTCATTTTGGAGTGCATTTCCGTAAGGAACCTTGTACCATTCTTGAAAAGAAAAATTTCTGAACTCAACATCTTGTCGCTCAATCCCATAGGCGCAAGTCCATTCGAACTGTGTTCGTTGTTCCTTTTCAAGTTCTCTNCCGTGATCTACTCCATTGCATTCGTCACGGAAAGATTGCATGATGGCCAAGTCTGCACAATCCCATCATGGATAGCAATAATGGGGTTGTGATGTGTTTCAAAAGCTTTAAATTTATAATACTAATTTCACCATTTCCTTAATATATAAAACACATGGGTAAAGTATAACCCCCATTTATAGCAAAGGTTTAGGTAAGACCAGGTCGTCCTAAGATATTGTAGAAAAGCCAAGTTAGCAATTGTGTCAAAGTGAAGTCCCTAGATTGTCACTTATCCAAAGACTAGTAATTTAGATTGTTTGTTTATATGATTAAAAGCTATGTTTATTTAGGCTAAGAAACATGGAAGTAACATGTAACGATGAGCAAGCAATTATGAATAAGATATATAAGCAAGAGGTGACTGGTGATCACTCCTATAAATAACTATCCAACATATTAAGAAACCCTTTCGACCTATGATTCTCAATATATCAAATGCCTTAAGAATGGTTCATAACAAAAGTATACATAAGCCAATTTCCTCATCAAGTTCGTTAGACATGAGATAAGGCATTAAACAAGATCATGGATGGGTTGATAAATATTTTGTCGACCAATTTCTACAAGGTAAACACCAAGTTGCCATAGACAAACACCTTGAAATAATACCAAAGTGGCATACCCTTTCGACCTACTTCTACCACAAAGATACATCAAACATTCAACAATGATCCAAGCATAATCTCATCAATTAAACTTAAGTATAGTATCAAATAGCAAGCGTACATTGCATTGTAAACAACCATATAACTACATCACCCAAATAAACATAATAACGACTACTCCATTATCGTAGTAACAAAACACATATCATTCAACATGGATTTCATAAACTTCATAATATAATTCGATAAAGTAGAAAAGTGTACCAAAGTGATTACAACGAAAGAACAAATGATTTCACAGAGATAACTCTCTTTTGGCTCGTTCTCCTACCCTCTGTCACAGTAATAGAATCACAACCAAACCTTGATATGGTGAACTTGGTATGAGTTCACCAATACCACTTTTGTATACTTTCCCTACTTCTCTTGGATGTTGCTCTCTTTCTCTGGTTTCGTTCTTTATCTTATATAGACTTTATTTTGACCTAATACAACTCCAATGTTCAGTAAATGAGGACAAATGATCGGCCTCACAATGAATGCAATCAATAACTCTGCTTTGTAACTGCCAAGGTAAGTGCGCCGTACTTCGCGTATATTCAATCTCATTTACCCACCAAGCAAGTACACCGAACACAGTCCTAAGACCGGCGTACTTGGGTCTTTCATACTTGTATATTTTCATTCCAAGTCCTTCCTTTATCGTAATTATTACTTTATCGTCCTTTAAGTGGTATTTCTAACTTCCTTATCTCGTTCAATCCTGCAACCAGATTAGTACCAATTCTACACAAGTAACGTGATATTTTATGTAATATAATAGATATATAATATTTAATCGATGGGATAAATATGTATAATTAAAGCGTTATCAATTCCCCCATACTTAACTATTGCTTGCCCTCAAGCAATCCTTAAAAATATTTTATTTTTAATATTATGAAGAAATCATAAGCCAAGATAACGCGACTAAGCATCTCACGAAAGTGGAAAGTATAATTCACTCACACTCATTTATCGGGTATAAAAGAATCACACTCAGCTGCTCAGACATGTTAAATAAATTACCATAGGCTTGTACAAAAAACTAAACTTCACCGACATGGCGTAAGCACCAAGTAAATTTTATCAAAGAGGACTTTTATTCGGGTTATAACGTTAGGCTTTAAAGGTGATAATATGGGTATAGATTAGACATGGGATTATATAGTGGAATTATTTCTAAAAGAAAATAATAATAAGTTGAAAGTCCATTTTCTCGTAATAATGATCTTCATTTGGCACATATTTCGCCAACACTTTATTCTTCCTTGTACATATATTTTTTTCTTCTTTTTCTTTTGTTTTCTTGGAAAATAATTTGTTTTCCCCCATACTTACGATAAACACACCACTTCAATCAAAACTAGAAGTTTGCAACCTTCATATTTCATTCAATATAGCATAATCCGCAATTATTTCTTTTTCTTTGGACTTCCAACAAGGTTCATAGGTTTAGAAAGGCTAAGGTGTATATATATATATATATTTTTTTTTCTTTTTTAAATAGTGGATGTAAGAAACGAATAGATTGGCTCAGAATGTTGTTCTAATGGTATCTAGCACTAAAGATAAGTGCTACAAAAGGTTTTTATATTGGAAATTAGATAATCGATGTGATTACTAATATATTTATTGAATGGCTATTTGGTGTAAATCCTAAGTTTTGCCTCTTATCATTTAAAATCACTTATATCACAAGAATGTGATCTTACAACGGTCTCGTAAAGATTTGAAGCACAAGTTCTAGAATAAATAAAACATCGGCACACTTATAAACAAAGAAACAAGCCAATAATAAGGGCATAAGGCTGAAAATTCCTCATATTAAAGTGGTAATGGTTATGATTATGCTAGCACGTTATCAATTCCGAGTCGAATTAGCTTAAATGATTTAACTCGATCATTTTTTTTCCAAAATTATATAATTAGTGCGGCGTACCAAGTTTCAAAACCGTCGCACATTTTAGTAAAAAAATCTGTTTTTTTCTTAAATCATTCCAATTTATCTCACCCCCCCCCCACCATACTTATTATGAACATTGTCCTCAATGTGACAGAATATAAATAAAATAGAGAAATGGGAATGAGTTACTTTACTATAGGACGAATTCAGCAAAATTGTATGAAGCAAGTTTGAGCCTTCGTACTAAATTCGAACCTGCACATATCCATAAACAAAACATGCAAACACACATAATCAAAAGATTAGATAGATTATTATTTATATTATTAGTACTACTTATGCAAATTATTTGCATATATATATATATATATATATAT
>LBNU01037298.1:20909-35680 GCA_014162995.1 Artemisia annua | reverse complement strand
TATAAAAGGATCCCTAAGTCATTATTAGAGATACGAATACTCACGATTACTTTTAGAGAAAAGCTAAAGTTCGATATTAGCTATATTAGGGTTGTTTGTGAATCTGTACAATTAGCAGGTTCAAATTTTGGTTAATATAAAGTATTGAAGTTGTTATAATTCTTCTTAGCTTTGTTAAGTAATTCCGCATACTTAATAGAGTAATTCAGTGTTTCATCATTAGTAGTTTAGGATTTATCCAAGACTGCTAAACCTTAGACAAGCTATAATAAAGTAGTTTGGTCAGAGTATAACGATCCAACAGTATACTTTCCCTACTTCTCTTGGATGTTGCTCTCTTTCTCTAGTTTCGTTCTTTATCTTATATAGACTTTATTTTCACCTAATACAACTCCAATGTTCAGTAAATGAGGACAAATGATTGGCCTCACAATGAATGCAAGCAATAAATCTGCTTTGTAACTGTCAAGGTAAGTGCGCCGTACTCCGTAGAAAGTACGACTTACTTCGCGTATATTCAATCTCATTTACCCGCCAAGAAAGTACGCCGCACACAGTCCTAAGACCGGCGTACTTGGGTCTTTCATACTTGTATATTTTCATTCCAAGTCCTTCCTTTATCGTAATTGTTACTTTATCGTAATTTAAGTGGTATTTCTAACTTCCTTCTCTCGTTCAATCCTGCAACTAGATTAGTACCAATTCTACACAAATAACGTAATATTCTATGTAATATAATAGATATATAATATATAATCGATGGGATAAATATGTATAATTAGAGCATTATCAGGTTGCAATAGTGATTATTCATCCCTTCTTCTCTTCGGTCGGTAGTTGGGTTCAGCTCATGATGTACCTGTTCCTGCTTAGAACCAACATTCTCATCTCCACTCACGTTAGATTCATTTTTTCCACAAAATTGTAATTTAGGGGACATACTCATGCTAGATTCTCCGGAAGATCCCGGGCATAGTTTAAAAGGATCTTTTAGGTTGAAATTAATTCTGTTGCCCCCAGCTTCCAAATAAATTTTCTTTTCGAAAACCTTAATATGAGCATGAGAAGTTGCTAAAAATGGTCTCCCTAAAATTAGGTTATGATGCTGACGTTGATCCATATCGATAACAACAAAATCAGCAGGAAAAAGTAGTTTGCCTGTTCTAATTAGCACGATATCTATAGTTCCTATAGGCCTAGATCTATATGTATCAGCCATTTCAAGGATCATAGTTGTTTTTTTCATGTTAGCAAGGTTTAACTCTTTAAAAAATGAAAAAGACATAAGATTAATGCTAGCACCTAGGTCAGCAGCAGCAAGAATTTTAAGGTTACCGATAGTGCAAGGTAAAAGAAAGTCTCCCAAATTGGGTTCCTTAACTGGGAGTTGGCAAGGTAGGATTTCATCGCACAACTCGTCTCCATTTTTTTGCAAATAGTTGATTCCACAGAATTCTTCAGTCAGGTTGGTGTTTTGTTGCTCTTCCTCTTGATCTCTTTTGTGAACACTGCCTTGCAGATCTCAGCATCTACTCCCTTAGCCCCAAAATTTTTAATTAGTTGCCCTACCTGAATATTCAAATTTTTTATTGTGGCTTCTTGGTTTCGCACATTCCTATCAGTATCTTCCTTAATCTTTAATCATCCACTCTTTAAACAGGTCTCTCTTCCTTGTTGATTCCTCGATATGCTTATTGACCAAATCTTCAAGGCTGGTCTTCCTTGGAGTTTTGTCCTCAATCTTGGTATAATAGCCTTGAGGTCCTACGCGGAGTTACATATAAGAGGTCAGCCAGTTTTCTTAGCCGAACGCATGGCAATCAACTAAACAATAGACAACAAACCAATAATCAACAACTAGGTTTCATTAGATCTAAGCAAACACAAGCGAATTTAAACTAGCATAGTCAAGTAAAGAAAAGATAAACAAATAATCAGACGATACATAGACATAACGAATGATTAAAAGGATAACTTATCTTCAATTGAACATGGATGAAAAAGGCTGATATAGCCTTACAAGAACTCAGAAAATCATTTAGGGTTTTCTCCTCCAAAGTGTTACACATTACAATGAAAACATTCGAAAATTTATATAGTATTAAAACTCTGACGGCGTCAGGTTATAGCCTCTAACGCCGTCAATTCGCCTTGAATTAGGGTTTCGTCTTGTGTAATCGCTAATCTGACGACGTCAGAAATGGATATGAGGTCGTTACTCGTAAAACTCTGCTGGGGTGTCTCTTGTTAACTTAAAGCGTGACGTCCATCTTCATTTTGTACCTGACGGCGTCAGGTTGTAGAATCATCAAAACTCTCTGAGGCGTCACTTGTTAGTTCAACACTAGAAATCTTCCATGAATTTACAAGGGACGGCGTCACGTTGTATCATGTGACGCCGTCAGACTCCCAAGTCTGACACACTTTTTGCGACTTCGCCGTTTTCTTTATTTTATCGTCCAAATATGCTCCAAAAGTGTCGTTTTCCATAATTCTCGTCCCAATTACCTAAAATACAAAAAGAAATGATTTGAGGCAATATTTGATCAAAATTTTTCCGCTTTTTGGTTTAAATGACCCCTTAAAAAGGTACCAAATAAATCCTTATCATAAGTCATGCCCATTTAGCCCATGCCCGGTTGATTCGAATTTCAAATTTTCTCATATTCATCCGTGCCCATTTGAACCCGTTACCTAAACACACCTAAC
The DNA here is from genome assembly GCA_014162995.1 of Artemisia annua. Lineage (NCBI taxonomy): Eukaryota > Viridiplantae > Streptophyta > Magnoliopsida > Asterales > Asteraceae > Artemisia > Artemisia annua. The sequence continues at coordinate 32,971 of LBNU01037298.1, read as the reverse complement.
TTACCCGTTTTATTTGGATAACCATGGTTTCGACCTTCGAAGCGACTATCCCACGAGGTTTGAACTCATCACATACACACTTAAATCAGGTAAAGTCCTCCCTTTTTAGAAGGCTGTCGTGGCTACTTTAGGGTTTGTTTGCACCTAAAAGAATTGAACTTAAAACCTTCCATAATTTAGTACAATATTCTCAAGTTTTTTTGGCCACTATGGAAAAGATAAAGCCTTACTGCACCAACAAAACATTTGCATGGTTTACTTTTTTTAACGTTGTCATCTTTGAATGCCAATTTTCAAAAGGATTTGAAATAAATAATAACTCAAGGAAAGTAAAATATTTTCATTTGAACCATAAAGTGAATTATTTAAGTTTATCCGATAATATGTTTGTTTGGCAGTTGCGATTTCATTTGCAATAAGCTAGAAAAAAACAAAACAAATTACGAAAAATTTGAACAAGCCGACATCTGATCATAAGTTTACAAAGGCTTTGGGATAATCAACAAGTCTCCACCAAGTTGTAGCCTTATATATGCCACAAAGAAAAAGCAACCGAGCAATCGAGAAAGATGTTGAGACGATTCAAGAGCCTCATCGTAGATTGGACATTGTTGACGTATGTGTCCGAAAGACACGTGCCGAAAGGCAGATGATACACTTATCTGAAGGGCGTGTGCCAAAGGGCAATAAAGGTATTCTTTAAGTATTGCACCATCAATCTTTTACTAATAATGCAATACTGTGGGACATGTTGACGTATGTGTCCGAAAGACACATTCCGGGAAACAGATGCTACACTTGTCCGAAGGACACGTGCTGGAAGGCAGATGATACACTTGCCCGAAGGGCATGTGCCGAAGGACCGAAAAGGTATACACTCCTTTATCCACGTAAGTCTTTTTATCCATTGGTCCATTCCCATCGCCGTACTAGCGTCTCCTAACCCAGATATTACGGTTGTTTAGCCCACGTGGCCTGACTCCCACTGCAACACAACTGGGCAAACGCAACGGTCGAAATTCGTTGCAAATCCATTGCGAATGAGTATTTGCAACGGATTTCAATAGATTGCGACCGTTGAATTAATGCTCAGTGGAAATTAAATTGCTACGGAATTGCAACAGCCAAAAAGTATTTGTGATGGTTTTGCAACGGGAAAAAAATTCATTAGAAACAAAGGACTTTTTTGCAAAACAAATTTTTTTCCAACAAATTTGCAACGAGTTTTTCAACAACAAAATAATGAAAAAAAAAAGGAAAAAAAAGGCTTTCGTTGCTATTCCGTTGCAAATTTTAAAATTTTGCAACCGGGTTGCAGCGGAAAACAAATGATAGTTTTTTTAGATTTAAGTTTTGCCTTCAGTTGCTATTCCGTTGCAAATAATGAAAATTTGCAACGGAATTGCAACGAAAAATAAATTTAATTTCTTTTATATTTAATTTTTGTCTTTCGTTGCTTTTCCGTTGCAAATTTTTATAATTTGCAACGGAAAAAATAAAAATAAAAGTAAGATAAATAAGTTTATATTTTTCAACAGATTTGCAACCATTTTCTTTATCTTTGCTATTCGGTTGGTAATTCGTTGCATTACGGTTGCAAATTTGCAACAGAAATCTACCGTTGCAAATTTTCGCTGCATTAGTCTGTTTTTGTAGTAGTGACCTAGCACCTAGACTAAGTGTAGCTCGGCGTGTTCCTTCCCGAGACAGAACATGTATTGAAATTGGGATATTATAACTACTACAACCTCATTTTTTAGAAAGATAACACATATTAAAGGGCAAATGTTTTAAAAATGTACCATACTTGACACAATTTGTTTTTATGAGTAGCGAACAATTTTTTTTGTTTATACGGGTACTTTTCTTTCAATCTTTTTTATGTATTTTGTGACAGTGTTGCCCATCTCAGCTAATAAGATTTTTTTTTCGAAGGGCAAAAATGTCACAAAGTACCTTAAGAAGAACGAATTTGAAAGAAAAGTACCCCTATAAGCAAAAAAAAAACTGTTCGCTACCAAAAAAAACAAATGTGTCAAGTATGATACTTTTTAAAAATATTTGCCCTATATTAAAGGAACCAAAATAAAAGGAAAATACAAAAGAAATGATAGCTCACTTTCTTCACAACACAATTAAGATAGATGAGCTCAAAAAACAAAAACAAAATACGCTCACCACATTCTTAACAAGACAATGAACTTTGTGTTTAAGACTATACTTTATTGGCACATAACTAATACAAATGCCTTGTGATTATTTGCATGTTTAAAAAGACACTAACTAAAAGACGTATGGGTTTTATCTTACAATATGATTTTTATCGAAAGTTCATCCTTACATTTCCTTAACGGTAAAGCACAAAAGTTGGCCTAGTGTATCTCTCATGTTCAAACCTTCACATTTACATGATATGTATTTCTCAAAATAGAAACTTACACAATATATTACATATCTTAAAGAAAATGGTTTGAAAATATAATACGGAGTAACTGGTTTGATACGGATGAATAAAACATCTGCATACATCTGTATTGGTTTTATTATACTATTAGGATAACTTGTGAGCAATTAATAATCTTACTAATATCTTATAGTAGTAATTGTTTTCCCAGAGAAAATTGAAATATGATTAGCATCTCGATCTTTTAAGAGAATACATTGCAACTCTTTTGAAAAACCAACAATGGCAATATAATGTATTTTGTTTAGTTATTTGTTTGAGTAATCGGTTTAAGTTTGAAGCCTTGAAGTCTCTTTCTATACACTTGATTAACTTAAAAGCTTTGGTTTAGACCCTACTCACTTCTCTCCTCTACCTAATTGATGTATAGTATGTACATACACAAAATACATGTATAAATATCTATATCGTACCATTTTAGTTCTCATTCGATCCTGAGAAAACCGGTAAATCGACAACTAGCAAAATGTTGAATCAGCCTAGCTAGTTCCTTTTGGGGAAAATCCCTTTTGGTTTTTTGCATTTTGGTGTTTTTTTCGTTGGGTTCTCTTGAGGTCGAAGCAGCCACCAAGAAGTATCAATTTAATGTGAGTTCATGGTTTTGGTTTTGGCGATATTAGTCACCAAATCTTCTTTTCATGTTGTAACTATTCTTGTGGTTTGAGTTTTCGTTTGTACATTTTTTAAAATAGTTGTTTTATGTGAAAAAGGTTGAAGTGAAGAATGTTAGTCGATTGTGCCATGCAAAACCGATTGTCACCGTGAATGGAATGTTTCGTGGTCCAACAATATACGCTCGATAAGGTGATAGGGTTCTCATCAATGTCACGAACCATGCCCAATACAACATATCCATTCATTGGTGAGATTTATTTGCATGTAGCTAAATTATATGTTATACATAAAACACAACAACATGAACTATTACTAAATTTGGACTTTAAGGTAACTTTTGTAACAATGCTTTCCCAATATTCTTGTTTTTAGGCATGGCTTGAAACAATATGCGAACGGGTGGGCAGATGGACCTGCTTACATCTCAAATGCCCGATCATGACTGGCAATAGCTATGTTTATGACTTTAATATCACAGGCCAAAGAGGAACATTGTGGTGGCACGCCTATATACTTTGGCTTAGAGCAACCGTATATGGTGCCTTAGTGATATTACCTAAACAAGCGACACCATCTCCGTTCCCACGACCCGATGGAGAGCAAGTTATTGTCTTTGGTAAGAAATTTATCCAAAATGATTTCATTTCTTGTCCATAAAAATCCAAAACTTTCTCTAAAAAATAGTACAAAATGTTATATGCAGGTGAATGGTGGCATGTTGATGTCGAAGAGGTTGTAAAGCAAGGCAATGCTTTAGGTTTGCCTCCAAATATGTCTGATGCGCATACCATCAATGGAAAACCAGGACCACTTTTCCCTTGTTCCGAGAAACGTACTAAACTTTTTATCTGACGCTGCAATATCAATACATTTCAGATGACTTACTTGAGTTTTTTTTGGACCTTGACCCTGTTACAGATACTTTTGCGATGGAAGTTGAGCAAGGAAAGAAATACCTCTTAAGGATAGTCAACGCTGCCCTCAATGACGAACTATTTTTCGCCATTGCTGGACACAACATGACGGTAGTCGAGATTGAGGCCGGTTTACACCAAACCATTCAGAACAAATGCTTTATTTTTTTTGAAAGGCATTGCTCCCGGTCAAACAACAAATGTACTTGTGTCCGCCAACCAGGCTCCAGGGCGGTATTTCATGGAAGTCCGACCATTCCAAGATGTTCCTATTCCGGTAGACAATAAAACCGCAACAACAATTTTCCAATATAAAAACATTCCGACAACTGTTATCCCGACACTCCCTCATTTACCATTACCAAATGATACCGCATTCGCTTTGAGCTATAACAACAAGCTTCGTAGCCTCAACACTCCTAATTTTCCCGCGAATGTGCCATTAAAAGTTGATAGGCACTTACTTTTCACTATTGGATTAGGAAAAAGTGTTTGTTCCACGTGCATTAACTGCACCCGTCTTTCAGCATCCTTAAACAATATAACATTTGTAATGCCAAAAACTGGGCTTCTTCAGGCTCATTACTTCAACGTGAAAGGGGTCTTTAACACAGATTTTCCTGACAAGCCTCCTAAGGCTTTTAACTACACTGGTGCTCCTCTGACCGCGAATCTTTTTACTACCAAGGGGACACGACTAAGCAAGATTGCCTTTAATTCAACGGTTGAGCTGGTCATACAAGATACTAATGTGTTGAGTGTCGAATCACACCCTTTTCATCTTCATGGATTTAATTTCTTTGTGGTTGGAACTGGTATTGGTAACTTTGATCCCGCCAAGGATCCAGCTAAGTACAACTTAGTTGCTCCTCCAGAGAGGAATATTGTCGGTGCTCCTACTGGTGGTTGGGCTGCCATTAGATTCCGAGCTGATAATCCAGGTACAGTTTTTAGTATAAATCACATATTGGTTTAAAAGACTTGGTAAAGTATCAGTTATGTTAAAAGACCATATGTTTTCTTTTTGACATATAGCTTATTCTTGTTTAGGTGTTTGGTTCTTTCATTGTCACTTGGAGTTGCACACTGGATGGGGACTGAAAACCGCGTTTGTGGTGGAAGATGGGTCGGGTAAGGACCTGGCAGTTTGTCCTCCACCAAAGGATCTTCCATCCTGCTAACGGACTCTGTCGAAATAAGTGTGCATTAGACTTATTCCTTAAGTTGACTATGCATGCCTCCATCAAAATTTGAGGACATTGCATCTTATTTGAGAGTTGAGAAGGAATGAAACAAAACATAAGAAACTGTCATGTTTCATACTTCATGGTGTGTACTCTAATTACCGAAATTGTTTTATTTTTTAAGTTGACATGTAATTTACAATTTGATACAATACTAGACGACCGTGTGCACAGCAAAATTAATTATAGTTGGGATATTTTGGTTAAATGTTTCGTGTAACATTTATTCGTACAACATAAAATTATCAAAATATATTGAAAAATATTTTAACATATGATAAACCAACTCCCAAATGATTTTTAAAATGTATCAAAGAATGTAAAATGTATCAAAAGAACGTATAAATTCATGTAGTAAACTTGAAAATGGAACACGAAAGCAATTAGATAAAGTATTTATCTTCTTTTATAATTATAATATTTTTTTTCTAGCTTTTTCTACAAAAGTGTTATATATATAGTTAAAATGATAAGTATATATAGTATGTGTTAAATGTGATTGATAAACTTTTTAATGATTGTTATAAGACAACTTTTTTAAAAACAAGTTACACCTTTTTATATATATTTTTGGTGTAAAACATTACTCGTTTTTATGTTTTGAAATTTTAAGTAAAATTATTATTATTTTTTATATGTAGTAATAGATATGGAATTTGCAAACGAAGCTTTCTAAACCGTTGTCCCTATTTGTATGTTATACTAATATCTCTCCTCCTTTTAGTTGAAAATTTCATATATACCCAAGCATGCATTAAAAATATTATGCATTCAGTACTTGCACTTTGGGTATATATGAAATTAATCATGAAAATAGGGTGATATATGAAATTAATTCATTTTATTACAACGACCGCATCTCTTTAAGTCATAATTGCAGAGTAAGCTTTGCAACAACTCAAAGTTCCCTAAAGAACACAATGTAGCCATAGATACTTTCTTTAAACATGCTCTAGTTCACTATAAAACTTCAACGTGGTCAGGTTTATGAAATTGTCCCATTTGTTCAGAAAGAGTAAGTTCTCAAACATATAAGTATCTAATGCCCCCATCCCCCCCCCCTAAATAAGTGTCTACTATTGACTTTTAAAGTCTTCTTTCTTTTAACTTTGATCTTAAATTATTTTATTTGTGTTATGTAATACTTGATGCAAAATATATGAATAGATTTGGTTTTAAATGTATTTTCATTGATATAATTTTCATCAAGTATTACATAAAACAAATGAAATAATTTAAGGTCAAAGTTGAGAATAAAAGACTTAAAAAGTCAACAGTTGACATTTATTTAGAAATGGAGGGAGTACAATTTGTTGGACCAAAGTATTGAACCAAGAATTTTGATACGAATGCAAACTAAATAAAACAGGCTGATGATTATTTTGCTGATAATGACTGGTATAAATATAATCTTTATCTAAGCACATATCAATTGTGTAAAAGTCTTGATCATTTTGTGGATACACATTCAACAAGGTGAAAGCAATTCCAGGAATAACAATTCGAATAATGCTGTAAAACTAATCAGGAATCAAAATGAAGTAGAATGGGATTCGAAATGTAGTTTTAATTATAGTTGGAATATTGTTACAACAGAACTGAGATACAAGAAATGAGTAATAACCCAATTAGAATTTTTTTTACAGTGTTTGTCTTCAAGTAGAAAAGAAGAAAGCTGAGGAAATCATGAAAACAAAGGGCTATGAAGACTTCCTCAGAGTTGTTGTGCTTACTTTGTATTTTATATTTTACTTGTAGGAAATATTGTAAGCAATTCTCGTATATCATCACTTGAGGAGAGATTGTTAGCTTTCTAAGTGAAGTCATTTACGGGAATTGCACTAGATAACTAGTATGCATATAACGCAAGGACTACTAATGTCATTATTGTAAAGTTATCATGTAAATTGCCTATATATACCCTTCATGGAGGGTGTACATTGGTAGTAGGGATGACAACGGGTCGGGGAATTTCGGGGATTGCATTTCCCATCGCGATCTCTGTTTCCGACTTTCATCCCCATCCCCAACGGGGAATAGTTTTACATCCCCATCTCGATCTCCAACGGGGATCGGAGATCCTCACGGGAATTCGGGGATTCTCCATCCTTATCAAGAAAACATAAAAATTCCACAAACTCATTGAAAATATAAGGAACTTGACGATAGAGTGTCTCAAGAAACGAACATCCGCATACTTAAATTAGTAGCAATGTTAATCCAACATTAAAGCATTGTACGACATTGAACAACACATATAATCTAAGAATAACGTGCATCGTATGTGAGTATTCGGACAAAACAATGGTTTAATTACGTAGTGTATAATAATTAGTGTTTAATTGTTTATACGTTTTAAGCTATTTGATCACTTAAATATTACACATGCATATACATTACATGTCAATTCTCATAGAAATATACATACAAAAGTAAATATTGTATGGCTATACATATAATTTTCATATATTTACACATTAAAAGATCGGGGTCGGGTTCGGGTTCGGGGATTGATGTTATTTCCATCCACGCCCCATACCTGATTACGTAATTCATGGATTCCCCATCCTCGTCCCATCCCAGGTCAAATCGGGGATTCCCTAGTCAAATCGGGTTTGGTGATCGAGTCCCCATCGGGTACGGGTTTTTTTTTGCCATCCCTAATTGGTAGCGTGTTAGATTCATTCATTAATAAAACACATTTTCCTTTCACCCTCTCTCACTAGAAACATGTCTTGTTTAATATGGTTTGATCAATCTCGACCTCCTGAATCCACATAATCAACTAGTTTTCAATCCTACAAACTACATTGTTGGTTGAGAGCATTGCTACACAAAACTGTTACACACGACCCCGTGAATCTCGTGGACCTACATCTACGCATGTGTGTTGACATTTTATTGAACTCGTACTTGTAAATGGCGTACATGATGTCGATTTTTCCATGACAATTCTTCCCATGGCAATATTGTCTCTTCACACAACTCTCTATGGTCATCAAACACTCAACAGTACAATGGAGGCCTAAATGCCTCGTCTACCACTTTCCATGGAATGAGCCTAGCCTAGTTAATTCAGCTGGTTCAAGACCAACAAAGGTTGTTGGTCCGATATAATATGGGTTATCTGATAACATTTCATAGGCCCAAAGAGTGTTATAGGCATATCAACAACACTATCAGCCCAATAGGCCCAATAACCCCCTCCTACTCCACTCGGGTTCGGCCCAAACCCACCTCTAAGCCATTCTAAAATGTACCCTCCATCAGGCACAACAACCTACTCCTCAGGCCCATCAGTAGGTTTCTCCGGCCCATCGGCTTAATCCGAACTCGTTTGCGGGTTATAATGGTCAAGAAACTTTTCTCCCATAAGCTTTTAATGCCTTAACTTTACATAGATTTTGGTGAGGTCAGGTGGAATATGAACACAAGTGCGTCTTCCTATTTTAAATTCCAATGCAAACAATCTTATTAATATTTATAATAAAAGTATTTATCCATCTGTCTTTGTTCGTGACCACTAATCTATACCCGTCACCAACATTGGTCATAGCTTGTTGCCTAATCCTTACTGTTACATTCATCTTCATAATGTTTTAATTATTCCTCATATTGTAAAACTAATTATGTACGTTAATTTACCTTGTGACAAAGTTACTCTTATTAAAAAAAAATTTTTTTGAATACATATTTTTATCACTATTATAATAGTATGATATCTTTATTAAGAACTTTTTTTTTTCTTTATTTTAATAAAATAAATACATTTCAAATCACTTACGCAAACAAATTAATGTCTTAAACTGAAATGAGATAACTTGGAGCCTTGGAATAAAGTAACCCTTGTCCAAAACCAAGGCCTTATAAAACCATTACTACAAAAAATAAGCCCAACCCAAAACACCACCGCCTGAAAATCCCCAACATTTCCGACACCTAAACCCTAACATCATCATCATCATCATCAATGGCGGGAGGCAGATTCAGCGAGCTCATGAAAAAATACGGCAAAGTCGCCCTGGGCGTCCACTTCACAGTCTCGGGAGCCACAATTGGCGGACTCTACATCGCTATAAAAAACAACGTAGACGTTGAATCAGTTTTAGAAAAAGTTAGGTTTAAACAGCTTGAATCAGTTTTGGAGAAAGTAGGCATGGGTGGTCCCAAAGAGGAATTGGAAAATTCGGGTGCGAAAGAGAGGAACCGGACTGCGGAAATGGCTGCGTCTAGTGGCGGGGCGCTTGCCTTGGCTGTTTTGTGTAATAAGGCTTTGTTTCCTGTTCGGGTGCCTATTACGATTGCGGTTACGCCTTCTATTGCTCGGTTTTTGGCTAGGAGAGAGATTATTAAGAATGCTCTTTGATTTTTGTTTTTTTTTTACTGTTTATAAGTTAGAAAATGAAATGAATGAAATGTTGACCTTTTCTGAGTTGATTAATAAGGACTAATCGTGTTTCGCCGAATTTGGTTTTGAGGTTTAGTGTTTTGTGTACAAATGCATAGACTTGATAATAAAAAGCGTTACTTGCTGTTTTATTTTATTCGGGGAGTCTATTGGATTGTTACATGTATCATAATGGCTGATTTTTATCAGCTTGTAGTTTGTGTTAAGGTTGTAGTTTTTTATTTGCAATTCATACTAGGTTTAGTTTGAATGTATCTTGTAATCCAAACTGCGCAGTCCTTCAAAACTGTAATACTTTGTTTATACACTTTATTAGGATGCTAGCATTAGATGAATTATAGGATTCGATGAATAATGGTAGTTGAGAATATCTTGCTGTAATATTATTTATTTACTATGGAAACTACTCATGATGAGATAGCGAAAAGAACTGTGTACTGATTTCATTTATATGCTTACTGATCCAGTTAGATATATCTCGGCTACACTGAGATCCCCCATTTGATACAAAGGGATGGTGACGTTCTTTTCGGTCTGCAGAGCTAAGATAACCTTTCGTCCCCATTTAATCATTTGTGAGAGAGTTCACATGTTGTTTAGTGTTTGTCTCTATGGCTCAAGGTCTATATGCCTGTTGTTCTGTTCTTAGCTGCTGTACCTTTTTGCCTCCATCAAATTTAGTTAAACCGGCTGTACTTAATAACTTTAATCTGTTCACTCCTAAAGTTATATTGTTACATCATGGTAGAACTAAGGAAACTAGATAAAAACTAACACGTACTTACATAATACATCATTTTATGCCCTAAAACAGAGTCGAACACACCTTACAGATGCAGCTTTCTTCTTCCAAGCTATTTCTCGCTTAGTATAGGATACTCCATTGTAACATGTTATGATATCTGAACAAGAAGTCGTTTACAACAGTATAATACCGTATTGTAATATATTGAATGATTAAAACAAAGAAGACTGTTGGTTATAATTCGCAAATAAAGTATATATAAATTTTTTCACATGAAAGTTTAATTTTCAGTTTTATGCTCCCTTAATAATGATGGTTGTTATGCAGCAAAGTGGGAACTATAATTGTTGAAAATGGTATATACAATTCTATTCCTTGAGTTTTTTGTGATGAATAAAAATTTGCACCAAGAATGAGTGACCAGCGGAAGTTAAATGTCTACATTTATGCAAAAGTATTTTTTTTATTTATTTTTTTTTAATAAAATTTTTAACTAACTGTTATGGATTATAGAAAATAACTTGTCTTTTTTGATGGTTTGGCTTCCCTCCATATCCATGCATATATCAATGGATTTATAAACAAATTTCTACTTTCTACTGTGTGTGGAAAATCTACTAGGGAAACTAGGCGCGTGATAGTAGTTGCAAAGGGGAAATCTCGACACAGTTAAGTGTAATTTGTTTGCTATGTGACATTATTAATTTGTAGATCTTCGTATTATGCCGTCAGGTTATTCATACAGAAAACGGTAGACTTTGTTTATACTCATTCTGTTAATATTTATTTATCAAGTATGGTAGCAGTTTGTAAAGAACTAGAGAATGTAATGCAAGTAACTGCAGAAAGTGCAGATTATTGATCAAGACAAACTCACAAAGACAACAGGCTGTTCTTACAGACAGATCATTTGTATTATATAAAAGCTAAAACATAGATGTTAAGAAGATAAATGAAGTAGTTCGGTGGTCCTCAATCTTGTTTAACTGTTATGAACACCTTAGCTTAGTTAAGGACCTGATAAATGGTGTTGTAGTGGTACTGAGGTTTTGGTTGTTGGTTCTGGAGATTGTGATTGTGGCGGTGACTCTGATTGTGATGGTGTTGGTTTTGGTGGTGGTGATCCACCATGCCATGACCATTTTCTTTTGTTCATTATTTTAAATGTTTTGTTGTGTCAAATATATGACTACATTCATTATTAAAAATACACTTTAGGCAACTTTCAACCCATCTAACCTTTTTTTCTTAGCTACTTTCTTTATTTATTTTGCTTTTTAGAGATTCTTGAAGTATCCCCAGAAACTATATTCTTGACTTATACTATAAGGGCTCGTTTGGTTCGCAGAATGTTTTTGACGGAATTGGAATCTGTTTAAGGAATTGGAATGTAAAGGAATAAATGTTAGAAATTGAAATCCCCTTGGGGATTTAAAATCTGACCGTACATTTGAATTTGCAATACTAGCGCATGTCTTTGGTTGTAGAGGAAATGGAGAAAAAATTATATAAAATATTATAAAATTAATTTAGTTTAAGATAATAAACTAGAATATTATTTTAATAACATAATTATTATCAAATACATAATATAATTTTTTTAATATATATCTCTTATAATAATATATATAAAGTGTGACCATAGTGTATCTGATGTCAGGTATTTACGCCT
>LBNU01037298.1:7520-20609 GCA_014162995.1 Artemisia annua | reverse complement strand
CCGTAGGGTTCCTTGGTGTATAAAAGGAGATCCTAGGGTTTGTCTAGAGTACGTATTATTCTAGTATTCATACACTTCAAGGTTGTAAAACCCTAGCACTATTCAGAGTGCTCGTATTAATTATATTGAAGTGTTTAAGGTGTGAATTACCTGTGTTCGTGTTCTTTTTAAGTTAATCATTATATTCCGCGTAGTGATTAAGTTTACAAACAAGTCAGCTTTTATACCTTATTGTCTTAGTTTATCTAAGATAATAATACTAGATCAACTGCTCAAATGGGATCAACAATAGTAATAAGGGTAATAGTGATGATATTGCAACTAGTTTGAGTTTTGGTTCTGTTCCTGCTAGCAATGTTGTCATGAATGAGTCTAATGAGTCTAATGGGTCTAATGTGAATGTTGGTTTGGAGTTTTCTGGTACTAAGGTTGTTAATGGTAGGGATGGTGGTAATAAGCCTAGTAATAGTGATAAGTTACCTGAAATGCCTGTGCCGTTTAGTGAGAATCCTGTTTTGAATCCACAAGCTAAGAATGTTAAGCCTAAAAGTCCAACTAAGGTGAGTTTTGGTGAAGAGAGGGTTCCCGGGTTGTTTAAGGTCAATGGTAATGTTAGTGAATTAAAGAAAGGGGAAGTTGCTGTTAGTAATTTTGAAGCCGGTGAGAGTAGCAAAGTTCAAGATAGTGTTATGAGGAAGGTTGGTATTGATGGTCATAAATCTTTTGCAAATGCTGTTGCGAGAAGTTTCGGAGGGAATGGGAGTGGGAATAACAAACTTCATTTTGTTCCTGCCTCTATCATTGGTGAGGGTCGTCGGGTAGCTAAAATGGATCCTATTCTTGAAGAAGGATGTAAGAGGTGGGGTAATACTGTGGTAGGTTTTTTTGTGGGTTTCCGGATGTATTATAGAGATTTGGTTTATCATTTGAAGAAGATGTGGAGGTTATATCAGTTGGAAGATGTGGTTATGAACCAAAATGGAATGTGCTTTTTTAGTTTCAAGTCTCAAGATGGTATGGAGCTGGTGATTGAAAATGGACCATGGCTTGTTGACAACAAGCCATTGTTTGTGAAAAAGTGGGAACCGGGACTATGTATGTCAAAGCCTAAGGTTACTAAAGTTCCGGTATGGGTTAAAATTCATGATATACCTTTGGAAGCATGGAATGTTGAAGGCATAAGCAGAATAGTTAGTAGTATTGGGGTTCTGATCATTATGGACAGAATGACTACTTCCATTTGTGAGAAACCGTATGGGAGAGCATCTTTTGCTAGGGTTCTGGTGGAAATTGAGTCTAGCAAGGCGTTGGTTGATAATGTTGAATTATGGTACGAAAGTTTGGGCAAAATCTTAAAATTATGGGTTGAGTATACTTGGGTTCCACCACGTTGTGAGGAATGTAAAGTATATGGTCATTATCTAAGCGAATGTGCTAAAAAGGTTAATACGGTGAGTAAGGTCAATAAGGATGGTGATAATGTAAAGGTTACTGATACGGAGAAGGCTAAGAATGTTGGTACGGTTAACAATGGGGATGATGATGAGGGATGGCAAACTGCAGTCAATCGTAGGAATAATAGGGGTGTGGGTAATAACGTTCGTCAAGGGCCAAGTGGGGGTTATAATGTGAGGAGAGGCTTTAATAACAATAGGGGTGATGTCAGTAATAAGGGTAATCAGAATGGGGGTAATGTGCGTAATAGGGATGCTAATAGAAGTTTGTGCCGGTTAGTAATGGTAATACAGGCAAGGTTGATGAGTGTGTTGTTATAAATGAAAATGGTGAGAATGCTAATAAGGGTAAGAGTAAGGCGAGTGAGGCTGGTACAAGTACAACTGGGAATAGTGTTAGTGGCAGTGATTATCGTAAAAAGAATATGGTGAAAAATAACTCTGGTAACAAAAATGATATGGTGACTGATAAGGGTGAAAAGTCTGCTATGGGTAGAAAAGTTGGTGATGAAGTCAGTGGTAAAGTTGGGTCCGGGGCTAAGAATGTTTCTACTAGTAATCGTTTTGATCTTTTAAGGGATGATAGTGCTAGTGAAGAACCTGATCCATGGAAGGAGGTTAAAGAATCAGTAGTTGATGCGTGTAATACAGGTGTTCCTATTGCTGAGGATGTGTTTAAAGATTGGAATGCGGATTTGATTAAGTTTTACTCAGTTAAGTGGAATAATAGAGCTAAGAATAGTGGTCATGTTAAACAACAATTGGATAATGAGATGAAAAGCCTAGTTAGTCAAATTGTCCATCTCAACCGGAATCTTAACAAAAATTCCAAGTTGAATGCTGAGAAGTTAGTGAAAGAGTCTGTTGTGGCTAATCAGAATGTTAATGATGTTTCTATGAGAAAGTTTTATGATGTTGCTTATCGAGCGGAGTTGGCTAAAATAGAGGAATTGCAAAAGGAGAAAAATCTCATTGAGGTTGAGCTGTTTCTTCTTTCTAATCAGCCCTTGGACAATGATCGTAAAGACATTTGGACTGATGACATGATGGAGTACTATCTGGCTAGGTGTGAGCAGATTAAGGGGGATCGTATTAATGGTCATTTTGCTGATATGGGAGATTCATGTAATGAAGTTGAGGAGGAGACTAGTGGTTCTGCTCAGTTCATGACACAAAATGAAGTTACAAATGTTATTGATAGCCCTATGGCGGTTAACAGTGGTGCTGGTGCATCACACTCCTCAACTGTCTTATGATATTGAAAATGGGTGCTTGGAACATTCGTGGAATGTCCAAAACTACCAGGCAAGATGAAGTGAAAAAGTTAATTAGAGAAGAAGGACTTAGTATGTGTGCTATTTTAGAAACTCGTCTTAGAAAGAAGTTTGTGAAATCTGTTGGTGATAATGTGTTTGATAAATGGGCTTGGGTTTCGAACATTGGAGATTGTAGAAGTGTTTGTCGAATTATGGTGGGGTGGGATAGCAATGTCATTGGCGCGAACTTGATTTCTTACTCTGAGCAATGTATGCATTTTGAAGTTAATTTTGTTCATAATCATAGGAAGCAGTTTGTTACCTTTGTTTATGCAAAGAATTTTGAAGGTGAAAGAAAGGCGTTGTGGAGTAATTTGGTTGATCACAGCAAAGTTGTTAATGATGAGCCATGGGTCCTTTTGGGAGATTTCAATGTGGCTTTGAATATTGAAGATTGTTCCGATAGTTCTGCTATTAAAGAGAAACATGTGGAAGATTTCAGAAACTGTCTTGAGCAGTTGGATTTAGAAGATATCAATAGCAAAGGTATGTTCTATACTTGGATTCAAAAACGTCATGACCCCGATACTGGTATTCTTAAGAAGTTAGATAGAGTTTTGGGTAATTGCATGTTTTTATCATCGTTTGGAAGTTGTTTTGCTGAATTTCTTCCTTTTGTCACTTCGGACCATTGCCCTACTGTTCTTAATTACCCATCTATTATATCTTCTAAGCCTAGATCCTTCCGATTTGTTAACTTCCTTGCTGATAAGGAGTCTTTCCTTCCCACTGTTAGAGATAATTGGTTCACTGATGTTCAGGGGTTTCATATGTTTATTCTTGCCAAAAGACTTAAAAATATGAAGAGACATTTAAGAAATATGAATAGATTGAATGGTAATGTGTTCAATAAGGTTAAAGTGTTGAGAATGGAACTTAAGAGAATTTAGATTAGTCTCGATAATGATCCCAATAATAGATGTCTTAGGGAAGAGGAGTCTGTTTATCGTAATGCTTACAAGCAGGCTGTTTTGGATGAGGAGAGTCTTCTTAGGCAAAAAACTAAGATACAGTGGCTTAAAGATGGTGATCAAAATACTTCCTATTTCCATAATGTTCTAAAGAGTAAGGTTAGTAGAAGTAGGATTCAGTTGGTTTATGATGATCAGGGTAATAAGTTTTCAGGGGATGAGGTGCCTGAATGTTTTGTTAACCATTTTCAAAACTTTTTGGGTAAGGAAGATGAGGTTATGGCCATTGATGATTGGGAGGATCTTTTTACTAAGAAACTTGATCCGTTGGTTGCTGAGAATATGGTCAGAAGTGTTACGGATATTGAAATCAGGGATGCTATGTTTAGTATTGATGTGGATAAGACTGCTGGGCCGGATGGTTTTACGTCCAAATTTTTCAAGACAGCCTGGGGTATTGTGGGTCATGACGTTTGTGCAGCTGTTAAGGAATTTTTCGTGTCTGGCAAGCTTTTGGGTGAGTTTAATGCTAATCTCATATCACTCATTCCTAAGATTGAAGTTCCTATGAAAGTGTCGGACTACAGACCTATTGCTTGTGGAAATGTTATCTACAAATGTATTAGTAAAGTCATCACGAACAGAATCAAAGAAGGTTTATGCAGTTTGATTGATAGCAACCAGAGTGCGTTTATTCCCG
Organism: Artemisia annua; assembly: GCA_014162995.1. Lineage (NCBI taxonomy): Eukaryota > Viridiplantae > Streptophyta > Magnoliopsida > Asterales > Asteraceae > Artemisia > Artemisia annua. The sequence continues at coordinate 16,228 of LBNU01037298.1, read as the reverse complement.
GAAGACAGATTAGTGACAATATTCTTCTTGCTCAAGAATTCATGAAGGGCTATAATTGGGAGAGTAATATTAGTAAGTGTGCTTTCAAGGTGGACATTCAGAAGGCGTATGACACCGTAAACTGGGATTTCTTGAAGACTATTCTGGTTCGTTTTGGATTTCACAGCTCCATGGTTCACTGGATTACGGTATGTCTTACTTCTGCGTCTTTTTCTATTTGTGTCAATGGGGAATTACATGGGTTCTTTAAGAGTAAACGGGGGCTTAGGCAGGGAGACCCCATGTCGCCTTATTTGTTTACAATTGTTATGGAAGTTTTTAGTTTAATGGTTAAAAGACAGATTAGGAGGGACAATCGTTTTAGATACCATTGGGGTTGTAAGAAATTGGGTTTGACTCATTTATGTTTTGCGGACGATTTGTTATTACTTTGCCATGGGGATGAAATTTCAGCCTGTATTCTTAGACGTGCTCTTGATGAATTCACTATGACTTCTGGTCTTTTTCCTAGTCCTGCTAAGAGCTCCGCTTTTTTTGGTAATGTTACTGATCTGGTTAAGTCTAGAATTATGCTTGCTATGCCGTTTAGAGTTGGTGAGCTACCTATGAAGTATTTGGGTATCCCATTGACTGGTAAGAGGATTTGTAATAATGATTGTAGGGTGTTGATTGAGAAAGTTAAGAATAGAATTCAGAATTGGAGAAATAAGACGTTGTCTTTTGCGGGTAGACTCCAATTAATTGCCTCTATTCTGTCTTCACTACATGTTTATTGGGCTTCTATGTTCTTTCTCCCTGCACATGTTTGTGATAGTATTGATAAACTCTTTAAGAAGTTTTTGTGGTATGGTGTGGGTGATGGGAGAGGTATTGCTAGTATCGCTTGGAAGGACATTTGTAAACCTAAGGATCAAGGTGGTTTAGGTCTAAAGCCTCTTAGACTTATGAATGAGGCTTTAATGTCTAAACATCTGTGGAACGTTATAAGTAAAAAAGGATCACTTTGGGTTAAATGGGTTCATGCTTATAGGATAAAGGGTAGGAATATTTGGCAAGATATTAGTTTTGTGAATGGCTCATGGAGTTGGAATCAGGTCATTAGTCTTAGGGATAAGATTCGTAATTTTGTTGTGTACAAGTTGGGTAATGGTAAGGAGTGTTCGGTATGGTTTGACAAATGGCACACTAATGGTCCCCTATGTAAGCTTATTACCCATAATTTGATTACTGAGCATGGTTTTGATGTTAACGGTAAAGTTGCTGATTGGGTTGATGAAAATGGGTGGAAGTGGCCCTCTGAATGGAATGTTCTATTTCATGAGATTTTGAATGTCCCGGTTCCCAAACTGAGTAATGACTGTATTGACAAGTGATGAGTGTGTAAATACTCATCATTTTTACCTAATCTGAACTGCCAAAACATCCAAAAACACCAAATAATGCATCAAAATAGTGAAAATATTCCAAAAGTGTGTTTTATGTGTCCTAGATGCAAAATGTTTGAAAACAAATGAAAAACGAACAAAGTTTGCACAATTGGCAGTTTCAGTCCCTCAACTTTCANTTTTGAACGTATGAAAGACGAATAATAATTCTAGACGTTCGATATATTTTTATCCTAAGTGATTTAAAACCTCAATATTCGAACAATACACATTATGCGATTAATAAAACTTACGTTAAAAATAAAAACGTCCACATTTCAAATCCAAAATTTGCATCACACATTTCTTTGGAAGTTGTCTAGGGCCGAAATTCCTTTTCTTTTGTGCACATATTCTAAGCCCTCAACGTCTAGAACATAACACATTAAAATAATTGTGGGCCTATTCTTAGCCTATGAATATTAGAGTTACGTTTAAAGGTTGTAGGAGATAAAACAGATATGAAAAGTTTGAAAACTTGAATTGTGCTTGGTCTACCCTCTACCCTATAGACTCGGCCTTAATCACGCTACTTTCCGTATTACAAAACACGTATTCTTGCAATCACTTCACGCGTTTTCTTTTTCTCCATGATATACCGTATATCTTTCTCTCTTCCACAAGAAACCCTAAAACCTAAAAGTTTTGGCTTCATTTGTTCTGGTTCTTTTCCATTCGACTCGAGGTGTCCAAAGAAGCATTTGATCGATCGTGTTTATTGGAGGTTAGATTGTGTGGATTGTTGGTTTATGGTCTTTTGATCCTCTCGTTATTCAGCCCAAGAGTTTTGGCTTCATTTGTTCTTGTTCGAGTTTGGTTCGGGTTGTGGCTCGCGTTTGGATTCAGTTCGAGTTCGTGTGGGATTAAGGTGTCGATTCGCGATTGTACTTTGGCTGTTCGTTTTTCAGTTTGATCGTGTCTCATTGTTTCTGGTGTTCGTTCTTGAATGGCTTCGTATTCGTGTTTCGGTTTTGATCTATCGTATAGTCAAGGTATATTTAATCTACAATTCATGTCCTTACGTAAATACTTAATCATGTTTTTGCTGCTATATCTTATAAAGTAACCGTTGTCTTTCGACTACATATTTATAAATGATTTGATTCACATAACACAATAAGATTCTTATTAAAATATGACGTACTGTTTTCATTATATACAATCGATCTTCGTTTCGGCCTAAGAATATCTGAAAACTATGCATGTCGAGATATACATAGTAAATCGAGATATACCAGTTACTTGTTATTTTTGAACTTGAATATATTATAAATTTTATTACTTCATGAACAGTTTTGATTTATGAACAAGTAGCAATAAAGGTTTTGACCTTGAGCACATTTTATGAACTACAGACTTTACATATTTTCAAACATTCACCCAATGTAAAACCTTATAATCTATTGACTGTGAAAACATAAAAGAGTATATTAATATCCTTAATAAGCTAGGAAGATGTTGAACCGGTATATATATCACAGATCGGATTGGTAAGGGATTTGGCGTTGGGTTATTTTGGTTTCATATGTGTGCTTCGTGGTGTGTATGTTAGGGTTAGTAGTTCGTCTATTTTATGAATGCTTGCATGTGAATAATCATATTTTTGGTCATCGCGGTCCAAATTAATGTCGAGTGTGCGTTTAAATAAAGTATGAAACGACGGGGTCTAAATTATTCTTTTAATATATAATATTATAGTATAAATCTTAAAATAATTTATTAGACTTTTTAATATTAAATTTTGATAATTTATATTTATGACCCTAAACTTTACTAAATTGACATATCTTACCATATTTATCATTTTAACCCTTAAAAATTATTTAATTGTCATTTATGACCTTAATGTATTAAATTAACAATTCGGGAAATTTGCTAAATATGACATGTTATGACAGGTTACTAAAAATGAAAATCCGACTAAAATGAGTAATCTGATTTAAAATAAGTTATTAATAATAAGACGATCATGAATTCGTGTAGATTCGCTGAAGAAGGAGTTTGGTTCCGATCCTTATGTTTCTCTTATATTTGCACTTGCGGTCTAAGGTATAGATATTCCGTACTCTTTCAGTAAGAGTGCACATTTCCTCTCTCTTGACTTTGTCTTTGATTTGTTATCGTACTATGATTCCGTTTGATCTTGATTATGATTCTTCGTACATGGCCCTATGATTGATGTGCTTCACTGGTATTTGCGATCCTATTGTTATTCGTTTGAACTCTTATGACCCATTTGATAACCTTTTGTGACCTTAACCTTTGAACCTTTGTGAGACTTTGGATACCCTTTGGGATATTATAACGGGAGGTGAAATTTTCGTTTCTTAATTATGATATGGGAACATTTAAAGGAGAAACTATTTATAACGGCATTTTAATATGATTTAAGACCACTTATCTATGGGATTATATAAATTCATAAAGACAACTTTTGAAGAACATTTCATGAAAATCTTTATTAAATATCATTTTATAAATGTCATCTTTTGGAAGATTGTTCTAAATGAGCTTTCGTTATAAACCTTCTTAAATTGAATTGTACTACGAGCCTTTTGTTAAACAAGTAATGGGAATCTGCTAATTTGAACTTTTGGTTTAAACTCTCATTATGACCCTTTGATTATGAACTATGGGACTTTGGAACTTGGGATAGTGAACCTTGTGGATTGGGAACCTTGGCTTTGACCTCTCCATTTTGACCGTTGGTATTACACCTTTGATGATCCTTTGATATTTGACCCTTTGACAATGATCCTTTGATATTTGACCCTTTGATAATGATACTTTGATATTTGACCCTTTGATAATGATCCTTTGATATTTGACCCTTTGATGATTAATCCTTTGATATTGACCTTTTGCTTTTGAACCTTTGATTTTGAACTCTGATTTTGAACTCTGAACCTTTGACCTGAACCTTTGCTATGCACCTTGGATTATGATATTTTGATTTGACCTAGACTTTGTTAATTGATTTGCCTTTGACCCTTTAGTATTATACCCGAGCATTTTGTTTCCTAGTCATGAAGGTAACATGACCGTGGCATTGATGCACCAATGTCATGACTCCAGTGTGGTCGAGTGATGTTCCACACCGTCCCTTTGTTTGATCTGCAATTGGTTTGGGTAGGGGCGTATGGATGCATCCTAGATTTGATTTGTTTTGATTTGATTTGCTACTACATTTGGTTTGGTGACTGGTGCTGTGTGCAATACACGCCTTTCACATTATTTGGGAGTTGATCACTCCATGGTTACTATGATTTGCTACTACATCTGGTTTGGTGACTGGTGCTGTGTGCAAAACACGCCTTTCACATCATTTTGGGAGTTGATCACTCCATGGTTACTATGCTGAAGACTTTGTTTTGTTTTGTTTTGGCTCGTGGTAGAATGCTAATATAACCTAACCTTTGTCTTATCCTTATCATCATTATTATACCTTTTGTTTTCCCCAATGCACCCTATGATATTCTTTGTTCTTTATCTTTTGTTTCGTTTATATATATCTGTTCACTGGGCTTTTTAAGCTCAGCCGCATTTCTTTTCCTGCGGCAGGTTTAGTAGGAAGCTGGGTTTGTGGATGAGAGATCTTATTTTGGACTTAGAAGACTTCACCCTGATTAGCTATTGGCTGGACTTAGAGATGATTAGAAGTATTTGACGTTGGGCTTAGTATATTGTTTTGGGCTTAGTCCTTTGTTGTTACTCTTTTGTATTTGTTTAGTTCTCCTTGTAATCATTGTACACTTTGTATTAGAAATGTATCTCCGTTTCGCTTGTGTTCTGATTTGACTCCATAATGTTACACTTGAGCCCTTCTCGGGTTGGGGTGTTACAGTGTAAGCTGGATGACTTATCTTGTGTTTGGGCTGAAGTGGTCTCGGGTTAATCTATTAAAACTGTCAACAACTCTTTATGGAGTGTTATCCAGCGTCTGGTATTTGGGGCTGCGGTTTACTTCATTTGGCAAGAGCGGAATTTCAGAATCTTCCGAAATGAATTCAGGTCTGAAGAAACTGTTTTCCGTATTATTGTGGACACGATTAGGCATAAGCTTATGGGTTTAAATTTTAAGTGCTCTTATGAGGTTGTTAAAGCAGCGAAGATTTGGAAACTTTCAGTAAATGGTAATATTGGTAGTGGTAGGGTGGGGTTTGAAGACGGGAATGATGGTGATACATAGATTTTGGTCTTTGCTTATACTGTACTTGATCATATCGAGTCAGGTACATATTGTTTTTCTTAACTTGACTTGTGTGCAGAGATGGTTGCTCAGTCATGTTGCTACTAGCCACCTTTCTACTGACTGGCTATTTGATTATTATATTAGTTGGGTTCTCTGGTTTTGTTTGGGTACGGGTTCTGGAAATGTAACCAAGTTTTCGATCGGGGTGAATGTTGTTTAGGCAAGTTACTATGCACTACAGAAGCAAGGATAGCTTCCTGCGCTGGCCATCAGATGGTGGTTTTGAGGTGTGGATGGCTATGCACTACAGGAACCGATTCAAACTTCTGCGCTGGTAACTTGTATTGGTTTTTACGGTCTCGAATGAGTTTAATGAGTATTGAGACTGAGTTTGTGACTGGCTCAAGGTTATGTCCTATTTTGTTAATCTTCAGCAGGTTTGCCGGTAAATTCTTATTTGGAAAGACTATTAGTATTGGTTGGGGTATGGGGTCTAGTGTAGTGCTTGGAGTGTGGGTTTTCTTGATTATTTTTGTTGGTACTCTGACACACATGAACCTTGTACTCTTTTTCCTTGCTCAAAGTTTTCCCACGGGGTTTTTATTTGGCAAGGTTTTTTAATGAGACAAGGTATTTGGATGATTGGTTGTTATGGATCAAGTTATCTGGGAGAATGCTGCTACAGTATGGTATTATTGCTATTTTGCTGATGTGCTGCTATGGTCATTTGTTCTGCTGCTGTTTGATGGATTATTGCACTTGTTGGAATTTTTTTAGCTCCTCCCATGTTTTTAGATTTAGTGTATTGCTTTCTATGGGTCATATGGGTATGGTGATGTTTGGAACTCCATTGCTTGGTCCCTTTGGAGATCTCCATGAATTCAGAGTACTCTTATGGCTTTAGATTAAGCTGTTTTCTATGCTAAATTTGTTTTCAGGGGGTTGTCTTTTTTGGTTATGTACTTGGTCTGGTGATCAGTTTATGGTGTTTACCCTTTGTTGTTATGGTTTTTTGCTTCTAGGCAAGAGATGAAATGAGTTAGGGATTGTTCTATCCTTTTCTCTCTTGTGCTATCTTTTGTACATAACCTTTTCCATTTTATTTAATATATTTTACCTTGGGATAATAATAATAATAATAATAATAATAATAATAATAATGTCACAATTCTCAATTTCAGGTCACTTTCCCAAGTCTTGACATTTTCCTATTCACAGATTTCAATTCATCATTTCACGTAAACTAGGTTTACAGATATTCATTTGACGAAACCGGGCAGGTTAAGTCACATTATCATTCATCATACATTTCATAGACTAGGGTTAGTCTACATTTCATCACGACATCATTTGCATTCTATCCCACTCGTAGAATATATAATTTCAAGTCACACTTATTTATTTATATTTAAATAAATAATAACATATGATTATAGTTTTTAACCAATACACCAAACAAATTCCACTAGGGCACTAATATATTAATATATTAGTTATATTTCCGCTAAGGTTTATTAAACTATATTTTATATATTTTGGTAAGTCACCAAATATTAAACCATTACTTGTAATTATATATAACAAAAATTGTACCAACAAAGTAATAACTATCAAAATACCCAATGTTTACAACAATTATATTTTTATAATTTTTACAACTTTGTTATATCCTGTCTTGTTCCGTTATAATTTATTTTTAATTAACCCGGTACCCGATAACGCTAAAATTACAAAATTACACACTAAACGGTACCCCGTAAAAACAATATTGCACAAAATTGTGACTAACCCATCACCTCATGTGAGGTGGCGCCCATAGGTGTCCCAAGGACACTTGTGGTCTTCTAATCCATTTCATAAAACCCCATTACACCTAAACACTTCTCATAGTTGCATGTGTAGAATTTTTGATCAAAGGAAATAGTTTTCTTCTCTCTTTGCTCTTGCTTGTGCTCGTTCCAAACCCAACACCAAGGGAAGACAAGATTTTTCAAATACAACTTCATTTACAAGAACTAGATATCATCCATTACAAGGTTTTGAGATATAGACCTATGGATTAGTAGGATTTTTCTTAAAAATTACTAACCATCCAAGTAAGTCTACCATTTTATTTTTCACAAGTTCTACCAAATTTCTTACAAGGTTTATGTATTTCTAATTGTCTATGTACAAGCATGTAAAATCTATACCACTAAACTTATGTTTATATCATTTTTATCTATAAAATGAATTACTAGTGAACCTATGGAAAAATGGTTGAAAAATGATCTTAGGGAACCCATGACACCCTAGGAAGGTGTATGGTAGATTAAGGGATTGTTGATGTTGTTGGTGATGGACTTGGACAAGTATAAACTAGTAAAAACCATTTTTAAGACAATATATTTCACTACTGTCCCTATTTGCAAAATTGAGTAAACTCAGTAAGTTTTGGTTAATTTTTTACCCAAGAACTAGAAAATACACTTTTATATGAATTCATGGTCGAAAGAACGGATAAAAACGGACTTACGATGAAAAAGTTATGCCAAAAACAAGTTACACTATATATATATACTTTTCTGAAATATGTTGCTGATGTACGAATTTCATTGACCAAAAACGAGCCTTAGACCTTGTCAAAACATACCAAACTGTTGAAAATATGTTAGTTCACCTTTTTACCTTTTCGGGGATATAAAGAACTCGAGAAACGGACTTATAACGAATTAGTTATGAATTTTCAAAGATATATGTTTACTAAAAATTTCCATCAGCACTAACACTTGGTATATTTTTCAGACAAACCAGAAAATACACAAACACCCATGTTGGGAGCCATTTTCCCGTCAAATGACTCAGTTCTGGAGTTGGGACTCCATGAACAAAAGTTAGAGCACCTGGCCTAGTTTTCAAATCAAAAAGCCGTTTGTCATTTGGACTTAAAATGAGTAATCTACAGTCATCCAAACATTCACAAAAACTGCCCAGAAATGGCAGTTTTGGCCTAAACATCATACTTTTCGACCATTTATCTTAAAATCTGGGCACATTGAGCAAAACTTCACTACTGAACATATTTAGGCTTGGTGCTAAGCTTTCCAGAAATA
>LBNU01037297.1:5236-16202 GCA_014162995.1 Artemisia annua | reverse complement strand
ATATATATTGCAAACAGCAGTGGGGGACGGCCACTCCCCCACACTTAGGTGGTAGAAAAGAGAAAGAAGTCAGAAATATAGGTGAAAACCCATATGTTGTGCTATTGTTTTTGTTCACCGAGTCGCTAGCTTGACTCGATCCCCGAATTCAATTGTCCTTGGGGAAAGTTTGGAGATCCGGGACAACCATGGATGGTATGTCCTCTCCAAAGTAATGCTTCAAACGATGCCCATTCACTTTGAAATTTGGTCCGTCATTTTGAGATAATTCGACGGTGCCATAAGGATAAACCTTTGCAATAGTGAATGGGCCAGTCCAACGGGTCTTCAATTTACCCGAGAAGATCTTTAATCTTGAGTTAAAAAGAAGGACTCGATAACCAACGTTGAAAACGCGGTTCTTGATCTTTGAGTCATGGAGCTTCTTTGTTTTTTCCTTGTAGATTAAAGAGTTTTCATAGGCCTGATCACGAAGTTCATTCAATTCATTCATTTGAACTTTCCGATGATTTCCCGCANNNNGGTGCCATAAGGATAAACCTTTGCAATAGTGAATGGGCCAGTCCAACGGGTCTTCAATTTACCCGAGAAGATCTTTAATCTTGAGTTAAAAAGAAGGACTCGATAACCAACGTTGAAAACGCGGTTCTTGATCTTTGAGTCATGGAGCTTCTTTGTTTTTTCCTTGTAGATTAAAGAGTTTTCATAGGCTTGATCACGAAGTTCATTCAATTCATTCATTTGAACTTTCTGATGATTTCCCGCAGTCTGGAGGTCGAAATTGGCATGCTTGAGGGCCCAATAGGCTTTATGCTCAAGCTCGATCGGAAGATGGCACGCTTTCCCGTACGGCCGTACACAAGCTTGTAAGGCGTACACCCGATTGGTGTTTTGTAAGCTGTGCGGAAAGCCCAGAGTGCATCATCTAACTTTTCCAACCACGATGCACGATTTTCGCCTACAGTTCTTTCAAAGATTCTTTTAATGCCTCGATTGGAAACTTCAACTTGTCCACTTGTCTGAGGGTGGTACGCAGTCGAAAGACGGTGAGTTACACCATACTTTCTCATGACTTTATCAAATTTGTCATTGCAAAAATGCGTACCACGATCGCTTATTATAGCACGTGGAGTTCCAAATCGAGCAAAAAGAGCTTTTAAAAATTTCACAACAACTCGGGCATCATTTGTGGGTAAAGCTTTCGCTTCAACCCATTTTGACAAATAGTCAACAGCCACGAGTATATACTTGTTTCCATGAGATGACGGAAATGGCCCCATAAAGTCGATGCCCCATACGTCAAAGATTTCACAAACTTGAATTGCATTTTGTGGCATTTCATTCTTTTGTGAAATATTCCCGTGACGTTGACAAGCGTCACAGGATTTGACCAATTCCTGGGCATCCTTATAAATCGTGGGCCAGTAGAAACCGGAATCAAACACCTTTTTGGCGGTGTAGTTTGGATTATGGTGGCCCCCCGTGGGACCGGCATGGCAAGCCTTGAGAATTTCAGTGGCTTCCTGACCATAAACACACCGCCGGATGACTTGATCGGCACAGATTTTGAATAAGTTGGGGTCGTCCCAGAAGTAATGTTTAACATCTTTGAAGAACTTATTCTTCTGTTGGGACGACATCCCTTTCACAACAAAGTTACCCGCATGGTAATTTGCAAAATCGGCAAACCATGGGGTAGAAGAATCTCCACGAAAAGCAACCGCATTTAGTGTTTCGAGAGGAAATGTTTCATTTATTTCCTTTTTCTCGAAAACATCTTGGTGTGGGTTCTCTAATCGGGACAGATGATCAGCAGCTAGGTTCTCAGCTCCTTTTTTATCACGTATAATGATATCAAATTCTTGTAGGAGGAGAACCCAACGAAGCAATCTCGGCTTCGCATCTTGTTTTGCAAAGAGGTATTTAAGAGCCGAGTGGTCCGTATACACTACGCATTTGGTCAAGATCAAATACGGCCGAAACTTTTCAAAGGCATACACCACTGCTAATAGTTCTTTTTCAGTGGTGGTGTAATGACTTTGAGCTTCGGTCATTGTTTTGCTCGCATAGTGTATCGGCTGAAAGTGTTTGGTCTTGCGTTGCCCCAGGACTGCTCCGATAGCAAATCACTTGCATCGCACATAAGCTCAAATGGCAAGTCCCAATCGGGGGCAACAAGAATTGGTGCCTCGGTAAGCTTTTTCTTTAATGTTTCAAAAGCTTCGATGCACTCTGGAGAGAAGATAAAAGGAGCATCCTTCTCAAGGAGATGGGTCAAAGGCCGGGCGATTTTGGAGAAATCTTGTATGAATCTAGGATAGAATCCGGCATGACCCAAAAAACTCCTAATACCTTTGACGGAAGTGGGATGAGGTAATTTAGCAATGACATCAACTTTAGCTCTGTCAACCTCAATCCCGTTTTTGGAAATCTTATGGCCAAGGACAATGCCCTCTTTGACCATAAAATGGCTCTTCTCCCAATTTAGACAAAGATTGGTGTCTTCACATCGTTTTAACATAGTGTCCAAATGGGAGAGATATGTCTGAAAAGAATCCCCAATGATCGAGAAGTCATCCACGAAGACCTCCATTGTTTTCCCGATCATGTCGGAAAATATGGCCATCATGCACCTTTGAAACGTGCCAGGAGCATTACATAAGCCAAAAGGCATACGTTTATAAGCAAAGGTTCCATAAGGGCACGTAAAGGTAGTCTTCTCTTGATCCTGTGGATCAATGGGGATCTGAAAATAACCCGAGAAACCGTCGAGGAAACAATAGTATTCATTCCCCGCCAATCTCTCAAGCATTTGGTCCATGAAGGGTAGAGGAAAATGGTCTTTACGGGTGGCTTCATTTAGCTTGCGATAGTCAATGCAAACTCGCCATCCCGTAACCAATCGAGTTGGAATCAACTCGTTTTCTTCGTTAGTGACAACAGTAATGCCAGCCTTTTTCGGAACACAATGAATGGGACTAACCCAAGGACTATCTGAGATGGGATATATCAATCCGGCATCAAGAAGTTTTAGAACCTCTTGTTTGATAACCTCATGAATTTTAGGATTTACCCATCTCTGATGTTGGACTGCCGGCTTGAAGTCATCCTTCATTTTTTATCAAATGAGAACGATTACATGTATTTCCTTATATACAGAGGTCAAATACAAATGCATAAACATCCATCGCACAACCACAACACAAATTAACAAAAAAAAAAATATCTAGCGAATAAAAGTCCCGCCGCAACGCGGCGGGCATCATATTCCTTGTTTTATAAATAAAAGATACGATATACAACATAAACAAATAAATGAATATAAACAAACGCATAATCGGACGTCCACCAATATAAATGAACGAACATGGCTTTTGTTTATGTTCGTTCATTTAACTAAACGGACGCAAAATATCGCTCATGTTCGTTTATTTAATAAATAAACGAAAATTTAACCGAATGATTCATGAAAAGTTAAATGAAAGTTCAGTTCCTTTACGGTCCTAGAAACCATTATAAAATAAATTGTGTTGATGTTTCTTAAAAAATATATTTTTTTTCTTGTATAAACGAAAAGTTAAAATTCGTCGATAAACAAGAGTCAAAATAGTATAATTTTGTGAGAGGTATTAATAATATCCTTTTTGTAAGTCGTTGTCTTGTCCACATTTTTTATTTTATACTCCATAACATTTAGTGCAATATTCTTTTACCTTTATGACGCCGGTATATAAAATTGACTTTTGATAATTTATTTCCAAAGTGTTAACTCCGTCGTGTGTACTAGGTATAATACCCGTGCACGCACGGGGTTTTTCAGAAAAAATTAATTATATAGTATTATCGTTTAAAAACAGAAATCTTATGTATATTTTAAAAAGTTAGAGTATCAACATGTGTCAAAGTAAGAAAAATAGTAAGCAGAAATTGTAAATATAACCGTGGCATCGACCTTGTATTTGATTCTTGAGCGTGTCTCCTTAAAATATTATTGGGCCAAATGTTCTTTGATCACATGGGTTTACACATAAATCAAATTTATTTTAAATTTTTTGTTTACTATCTATATATATAATAAACAAAGGTTTTTTTGAAAACTTGCCATGTCATTTAAGCCATGTTGGCCAAATGTTCTTTGATCACATGGGTTTACACATAAATCAAATTTATTTTAAATTTTTTGTTTACTATCTATATATATATATATATAATAAACAAAGGTTTTTTTGAAAACTTGCCATGTCATTTAAGCCATGTTGGCACTCCTTTCATGTCACTAATGCCATGTCATTAAATCCATGTGGCATAACAGTTTTACCAATTTAACCCTCATTTAAATTTTGTTTGACTAATGCTAAATCAAATTCCGTTTTCCAACGTTTTCCAACATTTTATAACGGAATGTTTTAAGTTATAGTTAATGTGATATCCTTAAATTAAGGAGTAGAAATCATTATTTCGTATTTTGTTATTCTGTTTTGAAGCCTAATGTCAATACTTTATTTGCAATCTTCACTAGGAAGATATACTCTTTGGTTTTACATCCGAAATAACAAAAACCGAATTTAGAAAGAATTTTCATTTTGCAAAATCCTCCTCTTACGGTAACTCATTCTTTATTCATTTTGTTTTTAAATGAGAACCTCGGTCTATTTAGGACATTAACCAAAAGGTTTGACTAACGTATTCTCACTATCTTGATAGGTTCATTATGTTAATTTTGTGATTTGGGTTTTAATTGTTTGATAAAAATCCCTTGCCATTGATTATCTTTATCACAGTGAATTACAAGTACATGTAAGACTTCACCTTTTGTACCTCTATATGAAATTCAATCTTTGCTCAGTTTTTAAAATTCAGTTAAGTTATGAGGCTTTGTAAATATATAACACAAACTATATGTAATGGCGACCTAACTTGGATTGATCGTAATGTATTTATATTCTTTGTTGGTGTTGTATGAAATAAAAGTGATGATATTGCCATGATTTGTAGTAATTGTGATATGTTTGGATTGATCATGGTGATTGAAATAATTGTTGTTCGATGCGCAAGTTGGGTTCTAATAAAATTTGCTTCTCAAAAAAAAATAATAATAGTTGTTCGAACTGTTTAATATTTTTATTCGGTTTTGAAGTTTGAAACTTGTATTGGCCTTTGATTGTGCGTGTTTTGCATTGGATTATATGTTTGATAAACTTATTATGTGATCGGTATTCTATTTTTCATATTTTATGTGTAGTTTGGTGTTTACTTATACATGTTACAACTGATCTGGAGGTTGAACCGGTGACTCGACTAGATACCCGGCTTTTAAAGCATTAGTGTTTATAGCTCAAGATTTTGAGTATTGGTGGCAATTCAACCCACCAATTTATTAATGGGTCAATGACCAATTTATTCAAATTGGCTCAACAGGACATGGGTAAGATGAAAAGGAACAAGTTGTTTTGGTTGAAAGAGATTGAATGTATGATTATTGGACGAACCTATTAAAACTACTTAGAGAGAGCTGCAACAATCGTGTTATATATTAACGAGTTGTTAAGAGAATTTGTGTATTTTAGTTGGACTTTAAGGTATAGTTTGAAAAGTGATGTAAGAATTTTCTTTAAATACCGTCTTGAATTTTTTTGAGTTCAAGATTGTTTTGGATCTATTTAAGCACTTGATTGAAGTGTATTTATAATCAACACTGATAACGCAATCGTGGTTAAAATTTGCAACTAGCAGAAAGAAACAGTAATAAAAAGCTCTACTATTTGGTTTAAGTTTATTTTTTTTTTACATACAACCTGTTATTAGCTGCCCGTGATTTATCACGGGTTTATAAGCTAGTATGGATATATACGAATTTACCCGTGAAAGTTATGATATAAGTACAACTAATAAATATGCATGAGTTTTTCCATTATGTATTAGTATCAATTAATATTTTGGGTAAAAATTTTATTAGATGAAAGATTTAATTTTGTTTAACTGACATAGATGTTAATGTTGAGGTTGATGTTGTTGTTTAACTTTAACTATTGATATCACGTTGTACAAAATGTGCGAGTTTAGTAGCACATAATGAGCGCTGATTGAGTTAAAATATACTCCGTAAAGTTTTTTAATTTTTTTTCCGGATATCCGTATATAAACTTTAAATAATAATTACATGAGTCGTTATAAGTATAATCGCGTATATTTATTTTCATATCACAGTAACTCGTGCTTACCATTTGATATTTATATTACCGTTAATAATAATTTAAATGTATTTAATATTCAAACCAGTGTACGTATAAATTAAACATTTAAATAGGGTAACATGAGTTCTTATTTATATTTAACGTACACAGTAAAAAGATATTTTAATAGATGAAAGTTTAAAACTAATATTTATTTTAAAGTATTTAACGTATATTAAAACTAATTCGTACATTTACAAAATTTTGTAAGTTTAATTGATGGAAGTCTCAAACCAATACTAATACTCATGTAATTGTAAACAATGTTCATATTATAAAGTGTAGGAGGTATAAATTGTAAGGGGTTATTTGTTTATTATCTAAAGTTATCAAAAAACATGGAGATTTATAATTTTACACTTAACTCCATATAATATATTTAAAATTCAACCACTAATGATTTATTAATTACCTCCTCTTTTTTTAAGTTTTGATTTTCATAAATTTGACACCTATATTTTTATGTGTTTTTTTTCCTTAATCAAATTTTCCACCAAATTTATTAAAGTTTGACCAAAATCAATTCAATTTTGACTTTTATTTGGCCAATCATATTGCTCGATTTCGCCTATGTGTCAAAATCAAGCATTCCTATTGGTCCAATTTTTTTTCACTACGCACGGGATTTTTCCAGAAAAATTTAATTATATAGTATTATCGTTTAAAAATAGAAAATCTTATGTATAATTTAAAAAGTTAGAGCATCAACACGTGCGAAAGTAAGAAAAATAGTTAGCAGAAATTGTAAATATAACCATGGCATCGACCTTGTATTGGATTCTTCAGCGTGTCTCTTTATAATGTTATTGGGCCAAAGGTTCTTTGATCACATGGGTTTACACATAAATCAAATTTATTTTAAAATTTTTGTTTACTATATGGATATAAAAGAATTTACCCGTGAAAATTATGATATAAGTACAACTAATAAGTATGCATGAATTTTTCATTATGTATTAATATCAATTAATATTTTGTAAAAATGTTAATGGATGAAAGATTTAACTTTGTTTAGCTGACATAGATGTTAATGTTGAGGTTGATGTTGTTGTTTAACTTCAACTATTGATATCATGTTATACAAAATGTGCAAATTTAGTAGCACATAATGAGCGTGATGAATTTTTTAAAATTTTTTTTCCGGATATCCGTATATAAACTTTAAATAATAATTACATGAGTCGTTATAAGTACAATCGCGTATATTTATTTTCATATCACAGTAACTCGTACTTTACCATTTGATATTTATATCACTGTTAATAATAATTTAACTGAATTTAATATTCAAACCCGTGTACGTATAGATTAAACTTTAAATAAGATAACATGAGTTCTTATTTATATTTAACGTACACAGTAAAAAGATATTTTAATAGATGAAAGTTTGAAACTAATATTTATTTTAAAAGTATTTAACGTATATTAAAACTAATTCGTACATTTACAAAATTTTGTAAGTTTAATTGATGGAAGTATCAAACCGAAACTAATACTCATGTAATTGTAAACAAATTTCATATTATAAATTGTATGGGGCATAAATTGTAAGGGGTTATTTGTTTATTATCTAAAGTTATCAAAAAACATGGAGATTTATAAATTTACACTTAACTCCATATAATATATTTAAAATTCAACCACTAATGTTTTATTAATTACCTCCTCTTTTTTTTAAGTTTTTATTTTCATAAATTTGACACATATATTTTTATGTGTTTTTTTCCGCAATCAAATTCTCCACCAAATTTATTAAAGTTTGACCAAAATCAATTCAATTTTGACTTTTTATTGGCCAATCATATTGCTCGATTTCGCCTATGTGTCAAAATCAAACATTCCTATTGGTCCAATTTTTTTTCCACCAAGATTGCTCTGTAAAAAAAACTCCGAAATAATGTAATTCTTTTATTATATAAAAGATAAAAGATTTTATACATACATGTCATTAAACGTCATTGTGTTCTACTTACTTTTTATTGATTGCCTAAGCGATGACGCCACTGAGTTACTGCTTTAGAAATTTGTTGACTAAGAAGGGTATGCTTTATATTTTTTTGGTCAAGAAAACATTATTTTGCTAGACCAAGTCAACAATACTACACGACTTAATTAGTTAATGTAAGAAAAAGTAGTGTATAACATGATTTAAGGGTAAGGAATTAAATATTTTAAATATGTGTTTGTTGTAATTAATAGCAACATCTAATTGTATGATAGATTAATGAAATGCTTAATTTTCAATAATGTTGTTAGGGTGTGAAATCGATAAGCCATGATAGACATGGACGGACTTACATGGAAGCCAAGTGTGGCACGGGTCACACTCAATTCTAAGCATAGCTTTTTCTCAATAAGGGTCGTTCTTGATACACACAACCTCAAATAATATTTATGCGGAGGTTAACTTTAGCTTAGCTCGAAAAATCTCTATGCCGCGAATTTTATTAATTATGATAGAAGAAAGTTGTGCAAGACTCTTTCGAAATTTTTTATACAACATTCTTATGCAAATTCTAGGTCTGTATATGGTTGCGGACATTGTATTAAAAGTCTTAGAAAGTTTAATTGTGATATTGTGATGCACATATTATAAACATATAATGACATGTGAGTTTGTGTGAGTTCATAATTGCGTGAAAAAATGTGTTTACTTTATGTAAAATGAGAAAACATGTCAACCATTTTTAGCGATAAATTCAATCAATAGCATTGTCATGATTCTGTCACAAAACTTATTGATGCACGTTAGATTGGCGATGACGTTCTTTATTATTTTAAAAAATGCTTATTAAACGAATATACGTAGTATGTTCATTGAGAACATTGAAGATAAAGCTTGTTGAAATGGAAAAGTGGTTTATTTTGGCTCAATACAGGGAACATAACACTTGCAAAAACAAAAGTGCAATTTTGCAATAACGTTTTTTTTTATCGTTAAATAAAGCATCGTTTTCTTTTTCTCTTACTATTATTACCATTATCTTTTAAACATATAGTATAACAAAGTTAGGTCATTTGTAACTTCTTACTTTTCTAGCTGAAATCAATCCAACTTACTTAACATTTTACAAAGAGCAACAAAAGATTAATACAAATGATACATCTACCTAATCTCAAACTAAAAATCTTCCTGATAATAGATGTCAAGAATAATTAGATTGTTACAAAGTGTGCCAACTTTTTCTCATCATGTGCGATAGAAATCTTTTTAGGAACATTACCCGCTATGCAAATTAGTTCGCTCATCGCCTACAAAGTTTTGTGTATATATTGGTCGTCTATAATGTTTTACTATAAATTGTGCCACATTTTTAAAAAGACACTAAAAAAGTTGTCCTTTACTGACCAAAAAAAAAAAAAAAAAAAAAAAAAGTGTATTATACTATTTTAATTTAATGTTCTCCAATTGAGAGAAAAACATGTGTCCATTATACCCATTTAACTTCTAAATGGGTAATATATGTCCATTTTAAAAAAAGGAGGGGGTCCAAATGTACCCAAATCTCTTAAAAGTTTGTCCATTTAGCCCATTTTTTTGATTTTGGACACAAATTGCCACCTCTAGGTATAAGTGACCGGTCTAAGCTAGGGTTGTCGCTAACAAAATCCGAACGTTTGTATTTCATGTTTTTCGGTATCATATAAAATACTTAAATTATAAATCTAACCAGATGATATTAAAGAAAAGCTTTATTGAAATTTAGAATCAAATAGTTAACAATGGCAACATAAATTAGGCATATGTCATCACATAGTTTTATTTTTTTCCCATTAAATTACTCACAATTTACTTGCATACTAAAACCATACATTCTTCATTCTAAAAGAAGTGTTCATTTTATTATTTTAATTTATTTTAAGATAGATGTTCATTACATAAATCAAATTATTCAAGTATAAGACATTTGATTAATTAACAATGAAATCTTTGTAATTTCTAAAACTCTGGGCCATTATCAAAAATTCTAAATGGACCACTGAACACAAAAGGAATAACTATCATGATATGATTATGTGGATGAGCATTAAATATTGTGATTTTAGTGATCGTTTGACAAGCAACTTTATTTTATTTTTCTTAAAATGCTCATTTTTCAACGCTTTGTAAAATAACATTTAAAAGCGTTAAGCATTTTAAAGATTTAATAATACAAAATTACCTTATTTTACACATAATTACTAAAAACATTTTTATTAAAAAAAAAAAAATTTTACCGCTCACCGTAAATTTTGTCCCAAGGCTTTAAAAGGTAAATCATAAGGCTGCGTAAGGAGGGTCAATCCCTCATATTTTTTTTGCCACGTCAGCTTTCTTTCTCGAACGACCTTTAGGTGATTGGGGTGCTCCAGTAAAAAATAAGGAGAAGTGATGGATCCAAAAAGGCTTTACAAATTAATAAAAAGTCTAAAAAGTAAGAAAAAGACCCCCCACCCCACTAGGCATCTATATATTCCACATACAAATTGAGATCCTTCCTATTGTAGTACTCTTCATATTAAGTGAGTTTTAGTTTGTCACTTTGCTCCCATTTTTCAGGTCCATTCAATCAATCTGCATATCATTATTTATATATATATATATATATACTCCATCCCTAATAAGCCGAATAATAATAATAACATCATCATATCATTTCAATCATCATATCATTTGTGTGGCTATTATCGAAAAATCTCAAATCAATAGGTATCAGTATTCATCACTTTATTCATCACTTTTTTTTTACTGG